>OVAY01000778.1:559-45110 GCA_900406395.1 Kernera saxatilis | reverse complement strand
AGTTGATTGTTGTTCCTTGTTGTGTGAGACAAACCCTCACAAATTCTAACAGTTCACATGCATGTGCGGATCGATATCTCACATACAGTAAAGCCAAGGATAAAATTCTTCAAAGTATTTTGTTATACATCAGGCTTTCTTTTCTCACAATCCAGGTACGTAGAGAAATATACTCTTCAAAATTAGTTGTGCTCAAAATCAGTTACATTGTATATATATATTACATACAACGCAACTTCGACCATGTACAATTGAAAATCATATCGCGTATGTAGATAGGATGTATAAAACAATCTATGCTAAAAAAAGGTTGTATGAGATAGTTAGATACAAGTATATATGAATTATACAAATGTAGGTACAATTTTTTTTTTTTTTGAATTACTAAGAGGTTCTCGACCTAGACCCGTACATCCCCTCAGAACATAACAGATATCAGAGCATTTTATATGGTCTATTCCCAATTAAATGTAGGTACAATTTCAACTCAAATGGTTCTGACCTATAGGTAAATATTTTTTCTCTATTGAACTCAAAGAATAAAAACTTGTCTTAGCGGTGGTAAGTCTTTGGATTAGTTAGTCCAATCAATCAGTAAAGGAAACAAATTCAGATATGGACATATATGTATACGTATCTCTTCACCAAAAACAATAAGGTCGTTTCATATACTTTCTAGTCACTCGCTATATGTCACACAGACGTGAATGAGATGGACCATTCAAGCTCTAGCTACTACCATATTGCATTTTTTTGATATTTCGGTTAAATAATAATTTAGAGAGTTAGAGTAAAAAGTACAGTAATGATAGAAAAAAAGTACAAAAATGATAGAATAGAAGAGAAGGTGGAAAGAAAATGATATATAGTATGATAATGAAGGAGGATTATGGCACACGTGAAGTGCACATGTTGTCCATTTGCGAAAGGGCCAACCTTTGTTTCTCTATCTCACCGTATTCGTTTTCATTGTCTCCATTTTTTTTTTTTTGGTATCATCATTGTCTCCATTTTATTGCTTCTTGATTGAAAATTTAATTATCTGTTTTCTTTGGATTTTTTTTCATATGATTATATTATACCCCATGTTTTAAAAAGGGCTCCTCGCTAATCAAATGTCCAAAAGATGTTAATTTATTAGTATGCAAACCGATCAAAGGAACAATTTATTCTTACTATGGGAGGATGAATCCAACAAATCCGAACAACCTGTATCATTAACAAAATTAATACAGGTTTTTGATATCATTGAGTAAATTTCGTATTAAACGTTGAAAACATATAAAAGTGTTGGGTGTATTTTGGGAATAAAGATAGTTTTGCGTAAATTGGTTGAGTCGTCTAATAAATTGATAAAATCATAAAAGCATCAGCAAACAAACAAAAAATGCCATCTCATGACCGTACAACCATACAATCAGGGATTTAACATGCAAGTAGAAAGCTTTCACAAAAGAAGAAAAATATCTAATCATTGATTGGAAAGACAATTCACTAAAAATAAAGTCTCAATTATATGTTAGAGAAAATGAAAATATATACATCGAGCAAGCTAATCTTCGAAAAAACTGAATAATAAAAAAATCACTATAAGATAAATTACATATATATAAGTTGATTGGATGATCTTTGATTCTTTTCTATTGGATCACATGAGTTCTGTATCATACTATATCATTGCTTAATAATTTATCATATTTGTAGACAATTGGATGATCGATAAATTATTTTTCTTATATATTTATACACCCAATATATGTCTTTCATAACAAAAAAAAGTTCTAGGTTTGTCGGTTCATTACCATGATAATATGGGTAATTAACGGCCAATGAATTTCAAGCAGTAGTTTTTTTTTTTTTTGTAAATAAATTTCAAGCAGTAGTTGATTTCGATAAAATATTATAACAGATTCAAGAATAACATTTTGCCATTATTATATCCGTAATTTAAGAGATAATACCATCTGTTTAGTGGAGATCACATACTAATTAAATTTGAACAGGAGAGAAAGCGGAGAAATAGAAAATAAAATAAAATAAAAAGGTATTGAGCATAAAGCAAGTGGTGACACATATGAACAAACCAAACACATATGAATTTAGAACTAACATGCTCACACATGTATCCCCACCCGAGTATGCATGCAAAGATTACATATTTTTAATTAATTTTTTTCCAACATATTTAATGAAATTTTATCAAAACATTTTCAGAGAAATAAATTAGATTATTTTACTTGAAATGATTTGTGTATCAGATAAAAAAATAAATACATTTTTTTTTTTTGAAAAAGGGTTTGCTAATAGAAGATAAATATTGAATCAACTAATAGCACAAGGTTTATAACAAAATTTTATAAGCTAACGCCACGGTATTTAAAATTTAGTAGTTTGTCCATTTCCATCCGTAACCAAATAATCCGTCCTAGTCACATAATTTTATTATTAACCTTCGAAAAAGTTTATAACTAAAATTTGGAAAACTCGTTTTTTAACCAAAAAAAAAATGTATATGGCTAAATCATTGTTTTCGTGTAGTATAAATATATATAAACTCGTTATATATATGATTTTTCTTTCAAACTAACATTTATTAGTTTTATTATCTTATTTCTAATATTAATGTTTCAATTATGCAGAAACCAATGGTTTTTTATTTGAAGTTTTATACGATAATTAAGTTTTTGTTTTACTACTGTCTAAAAAATTATCTTTTAAGGAATCTGAACTTTACTTGTAAACAGGATCATAATACAGCGATTAAAAAGAACTATCTCATAATCTCTAAAACTAAGTACGAACCTGACAATTAAGATGGAGATTCGCAAAACCAAGATTCCTTAACCTTTACAATAATCGAAACAGTCGTGAAGGCACTTACGAAATTTCCAGCCCACTTAGCATATAACTAATTAGTAAATTAAACAATGAGCCAATTATTAAGAGCAAAAGCATAATACTGAATTAAGGGAAAAAAATATAAAACTAAAAAGTGACCAGAAAAAATAAAATATAAATAAAGGCGAAGAAAAAAAAAACAAGGGAAGAGCACGTGTGGAGTTGCGCTGTGATTTGGCTTTCGATTTTGGTGGAAAGCACCAAAAAAACGTCTTCTTCTTTCTCAATTATTTTTTGTTGGAGTTGATAGGTTTACCCTTTAATTTATGAATAATCTTATCTTTTATTGAATCACTATCGAATCACTATGAATCATTTAGTCCGTACCATTTGCTTTAAAGAACGATTGATTCTTTTTTTTTTACGGATCGATGGATCTAAAAAATTCGAAATTACGCCTTAATTTCCTAACTTGGGACGACTAACGAACATATATTGTATTTTTCAGTTTTGCTTTCCATGAATAGGCTGTCGAATTATATGTTCGTTTGTCGTCATATTGCTTTATTTTATATTCCGATCATAATTAATTTTTAAGCTATATTATTTTTTTGGGTTAAATATAGCTATATTTTTATGCTATATTATGTGGGTTAATCCACTAAATCCACTAAATGAAAATCTGAGTAGATGAGATTCGCCACTTGTGTGAATAAATCTCACACCCTATAGTCCTATAGGTTTGATGCTAAGGCGAGGCTGTCTCAATTGTACCATCTCGAAAGTAAATAATGCAATGCCTAAACTGTACCATCTACAAAGCCAATAATGCAATCTACGGAATAATTTCATAAAAATAACTACCAACTATTTAGCTATATACTCTTTAAAAAAAAAAAACTATTTAGCTATATAATTATTAATTTTTTTAGCATTTAGAAAAGCACATAGTTCTTTTTTAGTCACTTAAATTGCTGCAGTAATATATACACCATGATTTAATAACATGCATAAACGTAGTTAAAAATGCTAAAAAATAAGTGGTACGTGACATTTTAGATTTCTTTAAAAGTTATACTGATTAAAAATAAACATACAAATTTTTTTTATTAGAGACACAATCTCGAAAGTACTTCAATTTTTATCAAAACTTTTTAAGTGAAATTGTTATACTTTTTTGTAATTTTTCCTTATTAAAATAAATAGGATCTGACTGTTTGTTAATGTTGAATTTCAGAGATTAAGGTAGGAGAAGACGAAAGGATTCCAAAAGAAAGTCAAAGGAAAGATGTGTAAACAAGCTAAAATCAACGAAGCGACTTTTGGTAGGTTTCTAATTGTTAATTTTCTAGACCTCAAAACATTAAATTTCTTAAGAAAATGTTCCAGCAAAGAAAATGTTAAATATTTAAAATCAACTACCTCTCCATCTTATTTTTTTCTATTAGACTATTGATTTTTTAATTTTGATGGATGATACCACTTGGAAACGTTTGACTAATGGAGAATATGTTGACTTCGTGAATTTTAAAATTTGTTTCCTCGAATATTGATGATTCTAATTTCTTATCATACTAACTTCAATTCCAACAAATTCTGGAAGACAACCCATTAAAACCAATTATATGCGTGATCAAACATTTAATTAACCCTAACTTAATGCAAAATTCATCACGAAATAAGACAATTTAAGGGCACAATGAGTGTCACGTCCACTACTTTTCAATAGAGGTACTTGAGTGGGCATTCGAGTATTTTTGTTTGTCTCTAATTCAAAGTCTACTATAAAATATCGTATTCCTTATTCATGTATGTGTCTGTGTATATATCCAAGAGTGCGTGATGATGTGCGTTTTTTTTTTGTCACCGATACGAAAATATAAATTTATAATCCCTTTGTTTGGGGAGGGAATTTGGACCACCCAACTTTATATTATCTTATAGTTAGTAATTGATTACTTTAATAATAGCATTTCCTTAAGAGAGACTAAGCAAGAGCACATGATCTTTGATTAATTATGCCGTGTTTAAAAGATAAAATATGGAGAAACAAAATTGGTGAATGACCTTTGACTTAAAGTATGCTATATTATCAAAATAAAATATTATCATTTTTACCATCAAATAAAATGTAAGATTATCAAAATATGAGTGCTATATTATCAAAACAAAATATTATCATTTTTACTATCAAATAAAATGTGAGTGCATGATTATACTCAAGAGATAACTTGTTTATGAGACTGGATAAAATTTCTTTTATAAATCAAAGATCTAGTCTTTTGCTATAAAAAGACTAGATCTTTGGCCGATTTTCCCGGGCCACAGACAGAGCGAACTACGTTATCCCAGAGTAATTACGAATGTGCTAAACCCGATACCAACATATATTATCAAAATAAAATATTATCATTTTTACCATCAAATAAAATGCTATCGTTATTGACAAATACAATTATGATTAACATTAAACATCAAATAAAAAGTTATCATTATTGACAAAAAGAATTTAAATTCAATTTTAAACTTATGACTAACATGACTTTTACATTAGTATATAAGTGTATGTGCAGTTACTCGTAAGTGAAAATCGATTATAGATTCAGCAAACGGTAAGGAACCATTAAACTACAGTTATTCAATTTTAAACATAGTTAAACATGCACTTTGACACCTATATGGAAATAACCAATAATTAAACATGCACTTTGACACCTAGTCTTCATATGCACACTAATACATGGTTAAATAGTTAAATATAATTAATAGTATTTTTTTTGCTTACTGTGGGAAGTACGTGTCGAAATTATATTGGCTCTCATAGTTTGTGTTCTTTGATTTTTTTCATAAACGGTCGTTGCCTCGTTTGCTCCGAATTTGGTTATTGTCTGCCATTAAACTATTTAAATTCCTCCTAGCTATTTGATATTGAATGCTTCTGGGGATACTTGAATTCAACTGTTTTAGTCGTACGTACCTGACATTACCAATTCTCTTTGTGTTTTTCAAGATTAAGTCTTTTACAGCCCAGCCAAATTCTTAACAATTTTATCGATATACATTGTATATGCCTTATATTTTTAACTTTCATACTCTAAGGTCAGTTATATTAAATATAATGTCATAATGATCAAATAATCACTTTGAGATTGTATTAGCTGGTTCGAACTCTGTCCGGCTCAATTTTCGTTTCTTGAAAGACAGCCTTTGATAAATTTTCCTCATATAATCTTTGCATGAGCATCCACATAAAAATTTGTCATTTCTCGTTAGAAAAATTAAACCCACCTTATCGCATTAAATAATCATCAAGTACATATGGTGAAAATTGAAATGAAACTCAATCTGAACAGGTAAGATAAGTCAATGCATGCATGCCAATGAGTTATAATTGAAATAAATATTTGCGTTTATATTCACATGAACACGATATCGATTTCTGTGTTTCAGATGTAAATGAATGCAATGAAGTGACTGAATCTGAATGCAAAAAGGAAGAGTCGGAAATTACTTTCTACACAAATTAAAGAAACTGTTTTGTTATACAATTTATTACCACTTTCCATTTACGTGAGTGTCCTATGTACCAAGTCGAGTCTCCATGAGGTTAATTTTGGCGTGCTGTCATTTTCACCCATTTTCGTATTTGACATGACGTGTGTAACAATTTTATATTCATACGGTTACAATAATGAATGTTTGTTTTGTAGAGAAAGTAGTTTTTTTGTGAATAGTGACGTTGGATGCATCTCGACATCAAGATTTCTGGATATAACATTGTTTTCACACATCGTTTATCTTTTGTAAAATATCTTTAGTGCCCAAAAATGTCAGCAATTAATTCATCTTAAGAGAATTCCTTAAATTGATTTAATTCTTTGGATAATAAAAAATCAAATACTGAAGTGGTTTTTTAGGCATTCGATATTTTGAATACATAAAGTGGTTTAAATTTATTGAGTTAATTTATAACTCAGGTGATAGAAATAACATTGGTAAAATAATATCCAATTTTTTTTTTTTTTATTACCGTTTAACAATCTGTCATGACAGTGACTTTTTTTTCCTTTTGGTAAAAAAATCCCTTTTTAATATTTATGTGAGTGAAGATAAAGCATGCATCAGAAGGCATGTGTTGATCTAGTGGATAAATAGACTGAGATGCTGTAGAACTATTTCTTTAAAATTACAATATCATTTATTACAGTACACCAAAAATATTTTAAACTCCAATTTTTTTTTGCCAACATTCTAAACTCATTTTACAGAGTCAAATGTTAAAATTTCGGTTTTTCTTTGAACCGGAAAAAGGTCTAGCTAGGTTAATCTAATGTCAGGATCACAGTAGCTTCACTGCAGTCTCACAGTCTGCACATATTGTCTCTATTCACTGTTAAGGAAAAAAACCAAGTGGGCCAATGACTGTAGTAAATTTTTTAAACAAAGGTTTTTTCATTACTCAACGAAATCCGTATCGATTATTTGTGCATAAATGATTAATTAGGTTCGGAAAAGGAAAAAAAATGATTAATTAGGAGAAAAGTAGGGTAGGTTTTGTTTCAACAAACGGGGGATCACCGATGTGACTTTCGGTTAAAAACAGATTCGATCTAGGAATTAGTTTAGGTGAAAATAATTCAAATATAATCATTTTCAACTTATGAAATAATTGGAGTAAAAAAAACAATAATACAATTCGAAAACAGACATTTATAGTCGTCTATGAAAAATGTCAGAGTGAGAAAAAAGAGGAGGGGACTATTAAGTCCACCCCTCATTGTCACTGTAAAGGGTTTGAATTTTGATGGGAAAATGTTTTCAAGGGTTTTGATTTTCTGAGTTAAGTGAAGATTGTTGTGCTGAAGAACCAATAAAACATTACATTTTTTGCAAGAAAATTAGTTGAAAGATTTGAACACTAGGTGACAAGTTTCTCGCACTATCACGTGAAGTATAGAAACACCGTCCGGTGTCTTCCAAAAACTTATTTATTCTATGTAGGGCCTAAGTGGACGTTTTATGCCATAATATGTTGTTTTTGTGCTTGTGGTCAACAAAAAATATGTTGTTTTTTGTGCTCTTTCTGGTGAAGTATATATAGTTAAAGATTTGGTTTTCATTACTTGAATGAGAGTTGAATTCTTGAAAAACATATTCACAATAGAGTTTGAGAATTTATAGTAAACGACATGTATAGAGTTCAAGAAAAATATCGAATTTTTGTCCCGAAGTACTCTTGAATCACGTAAATCAAACTACTATCTTTCTCAATATTGAAGTCTCGTTGCACCTTCTTTGTCTATTTTTTAGAGTGTCTAAACTAATTACTCAAAAAGTCATTATATTATTTTGAAATGATAATATTGAAGCCGCTGCGGACTATCCATAACCTAGATTGCTCGTTCTTACTAACTCTGTGCTACATTAATTTTTTTTGTTATGGTTGAATTGTGTAATGATCTCAAACTTCATAAAAATCATACTAATAATCGTTAGTAACAGTTATTCACCAAAAGTTGAATGGTTTATTTTTTATATATTTTTTTGAATGATTTATTTTTATCAAAACATAGATATATGATCAAGTTTTACATACATATACACATATATCTATGTTTTGGTTTATTTTTATCAAAACATAGATATGATCGAGTTTTACATAAGTATACACATATGTTAATGCCAATTGATTTAATATTATCATTTAAATCATTGATCTCGGTAGTGAAATCGGTTATTCTCAAATTTTCTAGGAAAGAAAGTTACACTCTTCACTTATTTGTAGTTAAAAAAATTTGTGTGCTTAAAGAAAAAAACTTAAGAAAATGAGGAGACGATTTAAATTAGGATCTCTAGAGGCGTGATTAAAGCAGCTGAACTTCTTTCCCATAAAAAATGGCTTTCATTATATTATTTATTTTCCGTACCACAGTGTCTTACTCTGACTCCTATTTCTTTTTATTAAATAATCTCAGAAATTATTCACTATCACGACTTTCGTTTGTCCATCTAAATTAAACTAAACCGGTTAGATTCGTTTTTGATTACCAGGTGTCTGTTAATGTGAACCCCATTATCTTCTTATTTTGTTAATGATGAATAATAATTGTGATTTAAACAATTAGAACGAATTTAAAAAAAAAAAGCGAAGGCCGTAATTAAAGGAAAGGAGACATGAAAAAATGGATGTGTGAACAGATATATTTTCTTACACACTCCCAACCTTTTTTCACTTGTAGACTTCTTGGAATGTGATATCCCGGAAAAAATAAATAATATAGTATTATCAGTCAAAATACAATTGTGTACTCTATCATAATTCAATGTCCAACAAAATGCAACCACAAAAATTTGCGGAGCGGTTTGAAATAACGAAAAAGATTTGATCTATTTAAACAAAAACTTAGGTTTTATAGAATTTTGTATGATTAGTTGCAATTGTAGCTTTAAGATTTTAGGAATAACATTCACGGTCCTAATAATCACATCTTTTATATGCTAAATATTATTAATAAAACAAAATTCTTACAAGCAAATGGTTTTCATGTGGTAGTTTACTATAGTTAGTGATGTGAATTATGTCTACTACTGTGCACATTTTCAAGATCTAAACAACAATCATAATTGATAATAATTGTACCTACCAAATTAGGTCAATAAAAAAGAAAAGAAGTGAATATTTTCTATTTGATGCTCAATCGTTTAAAATAGTATCTGAGTATTATTTTTGATCACTGCATCTCACTGTAAATTTTTTTCTTTTTTAACAATTAAAGAAAAAATATATAGAGAGAAGTTTGAGACCAACGAAGAGCAGAAGCTGTTGAGAGTCAAAACCCAAAACTTATCTCAATTTCAGAACAGTGTTCTATGTCGGATTCCATCAATCTCACTCTCTCTCTCTTCCATCATCTGTCACTTTCTCTGTTTTCTACGCAACAAGAAACCGAAAAATAATAATCAAATTTACTAAGATTGAATTATTTTGTTTTATGACAAAATAAAAACCCACTAAGCAAACGGATCCAAGAACATGGAAACAAATGTGGAAAAGGAAAATAAAAACATCAAGCGTGGGCTGAAAATCACTACACGAGCATACAATTTTTGGTAATCTATATATTTTCTTTACATAATTGGTATAAAAGAGAATAAATTGCAATAATTGACTGACCAATCAGATAGTGTATATATATATTAAAAAAAAAAAAACAGTAAAACAGAGAATAAATACACAAATTGACTGACCAATCGGATAGTTTGTATTAATAATTTAAAATTAAGCGGTTAAAAAGGTTAATAAATAAGGAATTTAATAATTAAAAAAAAAAACAAAAACGGAAGTGGGATTAGTAAAGTAGTGTATGGGAGAAGAGCGGAAGAAAACGAATTGAGATTATAAAAATAAAGTGTTGTGAAGAAGAAGCTATGGGGTTTTAATTTTAATTTTATTTTAGAATAAATTTATAAGAAAATAAAAAAATTCTAATTTTAATTTTATTTTTCTCAGAGCTGTTGTGGTTTTTGAGGTTCTCTATTCTATAAAGGTAAGTAGGAAAACATCTACACAAATGTCCCAAGAATCTGATCAGGAGGAAGAGGAAATAAAGTCAGTGGAGCAATGGCGTTGGTCCGAAATGCAAGGCCTTGAGCTTCTCCCTCAAGTCTCCTCCGATTATAGCAACAATACTCACTTGAGAAACCCAGAAACAGAGCTCCGGGAACATCCGCCGGAAATGGAAAATGGCGGTGGTGCTCCTCCGCCTTCGCCTCCTCCTCCTCCGACAATAGTGGAGGAGCCTAAGAAGGCTGAGATTCGTGGAGTTGCTTTCAAAGAGCTCTTCAGATTCGCAGATGGATTGGATTATGTGTTGATGGGAATTGGCTCTGTTGGTGCTTTTGTCCATGGCTGCTCTTTACCTCTGTTTCTCAGATTCTTCGCCGATCTCGTTAATTCCTTCGGTTCTAATGCTAATAACGTCGACAAGATGATGCAAGAAGTTCTCAAGGTACTTAATTTTAATCTTCCTTTTTGTTCAATTTTTACATCTTCAAAGACTAATCGAAAACTTTTTTTTTTTTTTTTTACAGTATGCGCTTTATTTTCTGGTGGTTGGTGCTGCAATCTGGGCTTCTTCTTGGGCAGGTTGATTAAAAAAAAAAACCCAAATTTTCTGGTTTCTTGATCAGATTCGATGTTAATTCTGTTTTTTTTTTGTGTTTGCAGAGATTTCGTGTTGGATGTGGACTGGAGAGAGACAAACGACGAAGATGAGGATAAAGTATTTAGAAGCTGCTTTAAACCAAGACATTCAGTTCTTCGACACAGAGGTTCGAACTTCCGATGTTGTCTGTGCCATTAACACCGACGCAGTTATGGTTCAAGACGCCATTAGCGAGAAAGTAAGAAAAAACACTGATCATTTAAAGAAACTTCAATTTTTCTTGTTTTGTCTTTTTTTTCCTCTTCTGATCTGATCTATTCTCTTTCTTCCAATTTGAAAAAAAAAAAATCTCAGTTGGGTAATTTCATCCACTACATGGCGACTTTTGTTTCTGGATTCATCGTGGGTTTCACGGCGGTGTGGCAACTGGCGTTAGTGACTCTCGCGGTGGTTCCGTTGATAGCTGTGATCGGAGGAATCCACGCCACCACTCTCTCTAAGCTCTCCAACAAGAGTCAAGAGTCTCTTTCTCAAGCTGGTAATATCGTCGAACAGGTAACGTGCACAAAATTCCCAAATCCCCTTTTTTCCAGTAATCAAACCAATTCTTTCATCTGGGTTTTGTTTTTGTTTGTCTGATTTGACTCTTACCAAAAAATGGCAGACAGTGGTGCAAATTAGGGTGGTAATGGCGTTCGTTGGAGAATCAAGAGCTTTACAAGCTTACTCATCAGCTTTGAAGATTGCTCAGAAGCTTGGTTACAAAACAGGTTTAGCTAAAGGAATGGGACTTGGTGCTACTTACTTCGTCGTCTTCTGTTGCTACGCTCTCTTGCTCTGGTACGGAGGCTACCTCGTTCGCCATCATTTGACCAACGGTGGTCTCGCCATCGCCACAATGTTCGCCGTCATGATCGGTGGCTTGTAAGCACTCTTTATTACTCTTCTCTGTTCATCATTATCATCATTTTATTGAGATTGGTTTGTTGTTGATGGACATGAGTTTTTGATTGTTGTTAAAGGGCATTGGGACAATCAGCACCTAGTATGGCTGCATTTGCGAAAGCAAAGGTTGCTGCTGCAAAGATCTTTAGGATCATTGATCACAAACCCACGATTGAGCGTAACACCGAGTCCGGTGTGGAGCTAGACTCGGTCACGGGTCTCGTCGAGCTAAAAAACGTGGACTTTTCGTATCCGTCAAGACCAGATGTTAAGATCCTTAACAATTTCTGCCTCTCTGTTCCTGCCGGGAAGACTATAGCTTTGGTCGGGAGCAGCGGTTCAGGGAAAAGCACGGTCGTTTCGCTTATCGAGAGGTTTTACGACCCGACCTCAGGTTAATATAATCTCCAACACATTCTGTTTACTTTTACTAGCTGGTTTTGCTCGAGCATTGTTTGTTTAACACACTTTTGACCTTCTTTTGCAGGACAAGTTTTACTAGACGGGCACGACCTGAAGACGCTGAAACTGAAATGGTTAAGGCAACAGATAGGGCTTGTGAGCCAAGAACCTGCACTATTTGCCACTTCTATCAAAGAGAATATACTCTTAGGCCGTCCTGACGCAGATCAAGTCGAGATAGAAGAGGCTGCTCGAGTCGCAAACGCTCATTCCTTCATCATCAAACTACCCGATGGCTTCGACACACAGGTCTGGTTTAAACATTACTCATCAAAACGCCGGTTTATGTCCATAAACGGTTTTAGAATCTGTGTTCTTTGGTTTCTTTGATTTAATTAGTTTAAGGTATTTTGAAAGAGTCAAAAGAGAGAAGAGGTATGGTCATGGGAAAGCATTTATAACAGAGTAACATGGGTTTGGTCAACAACGCATGTGACCCAGACAAGTAGTTTCAGTCATGTGTGTTGATGTTGAAATTTTGAGTGTTCATGTGCTTTTTTAACCTGAAAACCAGCAACCACTATTCCAATGGATTTTGTTACAATCTTTATCAAACGCGATAAGACATATTTTTCGATCATATGTTTGTTTATATTCATTGGGTAATGTGAATATAATGTCAGGTAGGAGAGAGAGGATTGCAGCTGTCAGGTGGGCAGAAGCAAAGAATAGCGATCGCAAGAGCAATGTTGAAGAACCCGGCGATACTTCTATTAGATGAGGCGACGAGTGCGTTGGATTCTGAATCAGAGAAGCTTGTGCAAGAAGCGTTGGATCGTTTCATGATTGGAAGGACGACTCTCATCATCGCTCACCGTCTTTCTACCATTCGCAAAGCCGACCTTGTTGCTGTGCTTCAGCAAGGAAGTGTCTCTGAGATTGGAACACACGATGAGCTTTTCGCCAAGGGAGAAAACGGAATCTATGCTAAGCTTATCAGAATGCAAGAAGCCGCTCACGAAACAGCCATGAACAATGCAAGAAAGAGTAGTGCGAGGTACATTCCGATTCATTTTGCTTGGCTTTGATGATGCTCTTTTCTTTGGGGTTAATAATGATATTCTATTATGTTGCAGACCGTCTAGTGCTAGAAACTCAGTTAGCTCACCAATAATAGCCCGAAATTCTTCGTACGGAAGATCACCGTATTCACGGAGACTCTCGGATTTCTCAACTTCTGATTTTAGCCTCTCCATTGACGCTTCTTCGTACCCGAACTATCGACACGAGAAGCTGGCCTTCAAGGATCAAGCCAATTCGTTCTGGCGACTAGCTAAAATGAACTCTCCAGAGTGGAAATACGCTCTGCTCGGTTCGGTGGGCTCTGTCATTTGTGGCTCCCTCAGCGCGTTCTTTGCATATGTCCTCAGCGCAGTCCTAAGCATCTACTACAACCCGAACCACGAATACATGATCAAACAGATTGATAAATACTGTTATCTCTTGATCGGTCTCTCTTCTGCAGCACTTATCTTCAACACGCTCCAGCATTCTTTCTGGGACATCGTGGGCGAGAATCTGACCAAGAGAGTCCGTGAAAAGATGCTTACCGCCGTGCTCAAGAACGAGATGGCTTGGTTTGATCAAGAGGAAAACGAAAGCGCTAGAATCTCAGCGAGATTAGCTCTTGATGCCAATAACGTGAGATCCGCCATAGGAGATAGAATCTCGGTCATTGTGCAGAACACAGCACTGATGCTCGTTGCTTGCACTGCCGGGTTTGTTCTGCAATGGAGACTCGCACTCGTTCTTGTCGCAGTCTTCCCTGTAGTTGTTGCTGCAACTGTGTTACAGGTTTGTGTTCTTGCAAAGCAAATGCAGACTCTTATTGTTGTTCTTAGATCTGAAACTTTGTTCTGTCTTTTGAACAGAAAATGTTCATGACTGGATTCTCGGGAGACCTGGAAGCGGCGCATGCCAAGGGGACGCAGCTCGCTGGCGAAGCCATAGCTAATGTCAGGACAGTAGCTGCCTTCAATTCGGAGGCAAAGATTGTTCGTCTCTACACTGCAAACCTTGAACCACCATTGAAACGCTGCTTCTGGAAAGGACAGATCGCTGGAAGTGGCTATGGTGTAGCTCAGTTCTGTCTTTATGCATCTTATGCTCTCGGGCTATGGTACGCGTCATGGCTTGTGAAGCATGGCATCTCTGACTTCTCCAAAACCATAAGAGTCTTCATGGTTCTGATGGTGTCAGCCAATGGTGCAGCAGAGACACTTACACTGGCTCCTGATTTCATCAAAGGTGGTCGGGCTATGCGGTCCGTTTTCGAACTTCTTGACCGGAAAACCGAGATTGAACCGGATGATCCTGATACCACCCCAGTCCCAGACAGGTTACGCGGTGAAGTCGAGCTCAAACACATTGATTTCTCTTACCCTTCAAGACCTGACATCCAGGTTTTCCGTGACCTGAGCCTTCGTGCTAGAGCTGGCAAGACACTAGCTCTTGTGGGTCCAAGCGGGTGCGGGAAAAGCTCTGTTATCTCCCTCATCCAGAGATTCTACGAACCGTCTTCAGGCCGGGTCATGATCGACGGGAAAGACATAAGGAAATACAATCTGAAATCGATAAGGAAACACATAGCCATAGTCCCTCAAGAACCGTGCTTGTTCGGAACCACCATTTACGAAAACATCGCATATGGACACGAATGTGCGACCGAAGCAGAGATCATACAAGCCGCCACTCTAGCCAGCGCCCACAAATTCATATCCGCGTTGCCCGATGGTTACAAGACGTATGTCGGCGAGAGAGGCGTTCAGCTCTCGGGAGGACAGAAACAGAGGATAGCGATCGCACGTGCCCTCGTGAGAAAAGCAGAGATCATGCTCCTCGACGAGGCCACAAGCGCTCTTGATGCAGAGTCCGAGAGGTCGGTCCAAGAAGCATTGGACCAGGCTTGCTCTGGTAGAACATCCATCGTCGTGGCTCATAGGCTTTCTACAATCAGGAACGCGCATGTGATCGCGGTGATTGATGATGGAAAAGTCGCGGAACAAGGATCGCATTCGCATCTTCTCAAGAACCATCCTGATGGAATCTACGCTCGGATGATACAGTTGCAGAGATTTACGCATACTCAGGTGATTGGTATGACGTCGGGTTCGAGTTCTAGGGTTAAGGAAGATGATGCTTAGTACTTACTACTTTGGTCATATAGAAGAAGAAAGAACAGAGTCACAAACACCAGAACATGTTCTGAAACAAAACTCTACGAACTCTTTTTTTTTTCTTTTCTTTTTTAATTTTGGGGTTACTTATTTTTGGAACGACGTTTCTGATTTGATGGTATAGTATTATTATTGTGTATTATTATGATTAATCTAATTTTTCACCTCTGTAATATCCATATATGCCTCTTATCAATCTATGCCTTTCTAGTGAAGTGAAAGTTGATGATAATCTCGCCATTGCATAGCTCTAAGCCTCTAACGAAAAAAAAATATATATTTTTGTGCTCTGTTTTAACTTTTAAGACATGTGTATAATTGTTTTTTTTTTTTTGATAATATAATTGTTTTATTGAGGTCATATATCCCTTTATCATCGAGTGTACTCGTTACTATATATATATTCGTTTGGTTTGCTCTAGAATTCAGGATAATTAGCCTAACTTTCGAATCATGATATTTCAGGGTAAGCCTAACTTTCGAATCATGATATATGATGAAATGTAACCTTTTAAGGTTTTTATTGGATTGGTTAGATGATGGGTTCTGAATGTTGTGGGTCTAGACCACTATTTTAAAATCCCTTGTGTGTAAATCATGGGGTTTTTTTTTTAGTAGATCATGATTACAAATATAAACATATAAACAATTATTAGAATTTGTAACAATATTGTCAAAAAGGGATGCTTAGACACACGAACATACGTGGGGAACAAAATTATGAAGATGAGAAAACAGAAAATGAGAAAAAGAAGATGGGTCCAAAAAGGACATTAGATGAGATGATGAGAGACCCAAAGCAAAAGAACATAAAGAAAAGAAAAGACAACATTTCTTTTGTGTTTATATGACTTTTATGAACAATTCTTGATATCGTTTTTTTGTGCAGCACACGCGTGCGACCATACATTATACATACATATATGCATATAGAACAAACGCCATGATGACGATGACGACTAGTTTGTTTTAGTTGTTGAATGCAATAAATTTGTTTATGGATAAACTTGAAAATTGTAGTGGAGGAGAAGAAGCACGTAGCTCTTCCGGGCACATTCTCTTTGAGAATTTCAGGGAAGGCCAGAATAATTTAGTTATGCTAGACTTTGTTCAACATAACTCGTATTAGGTATGTGCATTTTGGATATAGGATCGGGCAATAGCAGATAAAAATCAAATACGGTAACTAGAATATTTTAAGCTATTATTTAAAGTAAATAAAAAAAAACTATATACATGACAGAAAACACATGGCATTAGATGTGTAACATCTCTATATTCCACTCATATTCATCAATTTTCACCATTTACAATTTAATGCAGCCCTTTTATATTCCCGGGGAAAATGAAAAAAAAAAACAACCATTTTACAAAGAAAATGTTCCTCTAATCTCTATATTCCACTCATATTCATCAATTTTCAGTATTTCACCATCGTAACTTCATTTGTTCCTTCAATAGTTAAGATTATTTTACAACATAAAATTGGGAAAATAAAAGGAAAACAATTTTGGTTTAATGAAACTGATTATGTAAATTATAACGAAAACAACTAATTTCAGAGAATATCTTTATCATTTACCGTAAGAAAACATGCTATTTGACTATTTGTAAGTTGTAACGAAAACGCAGGCAAGAGGGAACAACAATATACACTATGCAGGTGAGGGTATCTCTTGTAACGCCGTCAATTCGATTAAAAAAGGTCTTGACATTTTGAAAAAGACAATCAGAAAACCTTATATGATTAATTTAGGAGTAATAGTTTAGCTACTAAGTACCAGTTTACAACAACAAACCAGGTCCCATTAGCTGTGAACTAATAAGAAAAACTGTAAACTCAAGCAGCCATCAACTTTGGACCATTGTCCGGCATTCCCATTCCAGCTGCTAAATCTGCATCGAGTTGTGTGTGCGGCGCCTGCCCATTCATTATCTTCACACTGCAATCACAGATTTTCCAAATTGAGAAAGAACAAAATATCAGACTTCAATCAATCCAGGCCAAACACACAAGTCATTCAAACCACATTACTCATTGACATGCGTAGAGCAACAATATCATCAATGAAAGGTGCTAAAATGGCAATTCTTTTAGCTTCTCAACATCACAAGCAGGACAGATAGAATGTCAATGTACTCAAGCCGGGGAAGAATCCCACTCACCGCTTCTTGTGCTTTTTTGTCTTGAAATGATCATCCCGCACTGATGCATTGGAGAAGTATCGACTGAAACATATGAAGTAGAGACAAACACAAAAACTAAATAAGAGAAACAAACAAGTGATCAAACATTAAGAGGCTCAAACAAAGATTAGAAACATCTAATTCTTACTCGCAGTGCAAGCAGTAGAATTGACCCATTCCAGGCAAATCCTCGTCAAGCTGCAAAGGCTTCATCTCCGTCTCTGGTTTCCGCAACTCCGTGTACACCAAATCGTCGCGTGGAAGGAAAAAAATCTCCGTCAAGGGAAACAAACAAAAGCCCCCAATTGCAATCAACCCATTATACTTCATCAAATCGAAGACTATCCCAAAACAAGAAACCTTAAACATTCCGAAAACCAATAGATCATCGCAAAAAGGATATCTTTGACTTCGAATTTGTCCCGACGAGCTGTTTTGTGAGACAAACGCCTCTTCTTCACCTTTCTAGTCGGGCATCTTCCCATTTTATACTCCTAAGTGTTAAGTAGTGAAATTGAATCATCAATATGCGAAATTAATGGCTAATTGTAAGAATCTAAACATCAAAGAGAAAACTTACGATTTAGAAAAGAAGAAACCACACTGGAGCTGGAGACGACGAAGCGGAAGAGAAACCCTAAAGCAATCCTCACTTTCAGTATAAATTAACCTAATTTGGCGGTTTGAAAGAAAAACCTTGAGACTGGCGCGAGGCCCATCTTGACAAACAGGCTTACATAGGCCCATTAGGTTATTAACTTGGCCTTAATACATTTGACACCACGACAAAATAAGAAGAGTCAAATGTGGATGTCAACCAAAAAAAAAAGAGGCCAAATGTAAGACCAAATTTCATAACATTTGAAAAGGAATAGACGAGAACTATTGAAAACATGTGATCTTCGGTAAACGTAAATCCACTTCAAAGAGGATAAAAGCTAACCAAATTGTTGGTGGTTTAGTGATGTTGGTTCGGTTCTTTTTAAAGAAGTTGAACTGTACCAAAAGTATTTTATCAATGGCTAATCCCAGGTTTAAATAGACTATAGGTCAAAGATTCAGAATTTTTTGGTTATAGGAAAAGATAAAAAACGATATTGATCTCCCTTACCTTTATGAAGTAGTTAATTATAGATGAAAGTTCTCAAAAGTTGCACAAAAAAAAAACAAAAAAAAAGGTTCTCAATCAAACTCTATCTCTCATGTGAAAATAATGTGTCCACCTCATGAATTGCGTCATTTATAGGATCATACGAAAAATTCAACAAAACACAATAAGCCCATGATGTTGACAAAATGGACCGGTAAAAAGGAGGAACGGAACGCAATTACGCAACTCTTTAAGACATTTTTTACCTTTTCTTATTATTTGATTTCTTTTTACTATTGATTCAGTTGAAAAACTGATAAATTAATTTAATTTTCACTCACCGAACTCAATAGTTAATTAGTTTGCGAAAGTAACATAAAGATTAAAAAGTCAATAAGTTAAGTTAATGGCAGTTCCTCAGGTCTCTGTTTCTATTACGCAGCCCATGTTCTTTTTGTAGATAGGCAGTTCTTCGCTGCTTCCAATGGAGCTAAAACTTATAAAATCCAAAATGATTTAATGAAAATCAATAATTGCTCTACCAAGGAGCGAACTTATTTGTATAAATATATAAAAATATAAAATTAATTATATAAGCTATTAGGGCTGTACGAATTGAGTAAAGTAGGAGTATACGCTTTGGTTAGGTTGAAAGGAATAGTATATTACAACAGAACGTGGAAATTACATTATTAATTACTCGAAAACATATATGCAATTTTCTTTGAAATGTACATATAAATAAATATTAATATATGCACGTTGCATACATATATTTAGAATTCTTCTATGTTCAATCAAATATATAAATAGGTCAAACTACTTGACTAATGAAACCATGTGCGGTTGTTTTCTTCTTGTGTTTTCAAATTTAGATCTAATCTTAGTATGCGTTCAATGGGTTTAATATAAAAATGTGGCATTAACATACCATGTATTTGTTTACCGAAAAAAAAAAATACCATGTATATTTTAATATACTACGAAATCTTTCAGAAAACAGTAAGATAAATATCAAACTATAGGTCAAAAATACATAACGAATCTCACCATCTACGAGACTAAGAGCATGATCAATTGAGAAACTTAGAAAATGATCTTAATTATTTTTTAATTATAAATTTAGAGTTAAGAACTTTTCATAAAAACTTTAGATTTAGGTGCTCCAAAGTAGAACTCTATTAGGGTTCTTAAAAAAAAAAAAAACAATCGGTTTTTATCGAAAAAAAAGAAAAAAATGTTTTTTTTTTTTCATCTAAATTAACATGGATCAGACACGTGGCACATAAGAGTCGGTTCTTATGTTTCTTAATTAAGAACCGACTCTACTCTTTTTAATATTTTTTTGATTATATAAATTCTAAAAAATGCTCTAAAAATCCTTACAATTCTCAATTGATCATGCTCTAAGAGTCTAAAACCATCATCATGGATCTCCTATTGGTTATTATAGGTGTTTTAAATAGTAAAGACTCAGTTTTCTACAAATTTTAGAAATTAATATAGATTTCGGCATACCTTGGTTACCAAAAAAATTATAGATGTCAAACTATAAATAATTTATTTTTCTAAAACAACTGTAAATTTAATCTTTCGAAAATTATTATTATTATTTTTTCAGTAAAATCCTAAAATACATCAAATTTAAATGTATGGCTGCTTAAAGTTTCTAAATAATAGAAAAAAATTAAAAAGAGAAGAGAAGAAGGGGTTCCATCAACTTCACTTAGAATAAGACAAGGCTATGCAATTTGCAGAATCAATAACTTTATGTCTTTATCCAATACCATATATCAGAAGTAAAAAACTCACCTTTATCTTTCATTTATTTAGAAACTCTTTCGAAAATAAAAATTCAAAAATGATGTGATCAAATAGTTCGGTTTAGAAACTCTTATTTTACGTGCTTTGTTGTCTAACCATCTGGTTTTCCTATCTCTAATCACTATCGCATCAGCAGTTAATTGCTCCCTCCTTTGACATGGTAATATCTATCCACTTACCCTTCTGCTCTGAAAATAAAAACAGCATATACGTAGCTTCTGTAATTAGTTCGCATTTACGACCGTGATATCTTCTAACTGAAATTTGTTTCTTATAAGGTAGGATGTATATTCTTTGTGACTACTGGTTGAATGTATTTTTACCTTACACTCATACAGATTCGGTTAATCTAGACTCTAGTCATCAAGTAGTCAAAGCTGAGAAATGATACCCTTTTTGTTTTCAAAAGCAAAAGATACATTATTAATTAATGTTTCTTGAAACCTTTAAAATAAAAATAAATAATGTTTCTTCAGAAACTTGGTGCCCTCGTGTCTCGTACCATCACTTGTGTCAAACCGGCGTCAAACGCCCACGCCCACTCTCGCTGACCTCAGCCATCCAACAAATACACACATTATATATTTGTATGCATATACATGAACCATCACGTAAACATCAAACCATATAATATTCAGTATCAAATAATATAATAACAATAATCTCCACGCACAATCCAGCTCCTCACTTCTCTATAAATACAAACATTTGCCTCCACTTCCTCTCGTTCAAACATTTCTTCATCCTTCAATTACAATATTAAAAAAATATATATATCCTTATCTACAACCAAAAATGGGAGAGGTCAGTGAAAATTCTATTTTTTTTGCTTGATTTTGAATTTTTATTATCCAAACTGTTCTTAATTGATTTATTTAATTATGTGTATGTAGAAACAAGAAGGTGCCAAAGTTGAACAAGAGAAGAAGGCAGCCACCGGAATCTCTGCTGAGACGACTGATGGCAAGCCAAAGAGCGGCGGAGGAGATTCCGCGCCATCCCCGGCCGCCCCGGTCGCCTCCGCCTTTGTTTACAAAGTGGATATGCACTGCGAAGGCTGCGCCAAGAAGATCAAGCGAATGGTGAAGCACTTCGATGGAGTGAAAGATGTGACAGCGGATATGGGTGGGAATAAGCTTGCGGTGGTCGGGAAGATCGATCCGGTGAAACTCCGGGAGAAGTTGGAAGAGAAAATGAAGAGAAAGGTGGTACTCGCCAACCCACCGCCACCATCACCGCCAAAAGTAGACGGATCTGTCGCCGCCGCCGTTGGAGAGAAGAAAGCTGACGGTGGAGATAAGGTGGCGGCTCCTCCTCTGGCCGCTCGCAAAGAGGTATTGATTTAATTGAATAAGGACAAGAGACAACTATGCTTTTGCTATTGCACGCCGGTTTTTTTTTTGACGGCGTACGTTAGCAACTTGAAAAGGATTTTGTCTGAAAATTGTAGTGTGGATCACACTACTTGATTAGGCAGATAAGCTAATAAAAAGAAAATTAGGCAGCTAAAAGTAAAATCATACTTAATTGTAGTATGAATTATTGATTTGACTTTAACTTGTTTTGTGGACAGAGCTCGGTGGCTTTAAAGATCAGACTACATTGCGAGGGATGTACTCAGAAGATCAAGAAAATAATATTGAAAATCAAAGGTAAGGGGATTAATAAAGAACCAACGAAAGTTGCTACATTTTTGAAAACCCAAAATAAATTTAATTTATTGCTAACTAATTAATATTGAATGAAAATGAACAGGGGTTGAAACGGTGGCTATTGACGGAGCCAAAGACCTGGTGACGGTGAAAGGAACGATAGACGTTAAAGAGCTTGTGCCTCTCCTCACTAAAAAGCTCAAGCGAACCGTCGAGCCTATTCTTCCCGCCAAAAAAGACGACGGAGCCGCCGCTACCGCCGCAAAGAAAGAGTTTCCGGCCGCCGGAGTAAGCGAAGCAAAGAAGGAAGGAGGAGACGGCGGAGAGAAGAAGAAAGAGGCCGGAGACGGCGGAGAGAAGAAAAAAGAGGCCGGAGACGGCGGAGAGAAGAAGAAAGAAGCTGGAGACGGCGGAGAGAAGAAGAAAGATGCCGGAGACGGTGGAGAGAAGAAGAAAGAGGCCGGAGAAGGCGAGAAGAAGGAAGGTGGCGGCGGAGGTGCGCCGGTGGCGATGGTGAATAAGATGGATTATTATGGGCACTCATCTTATCCGACGGCTCCAATGTATTGGCAAGAAGGACACGTGTACGGCCAGAGTTATTCGATGGGAGGTCAGAGTTATCCGATGGGTTATCCAGGTTCAGGATACAATTACGCGAGTGAGAGTTACGCGCCATACTCGCATCCAAACATGAACGCTGCTCCTGGAATGTTCAGCGACGAGAACCCCAATGGTTGCTCCGTTATGTAATCACGGGGTTGAATTGTAAATATACAAAACTTTAAAAGTCAAAGCCTAAAATGTGGAACAGTCACAAATGGTAACTTTAGATAAAATTTTGAAGTTGAGATGGAGCCAGCGGGTTCTTACGTGTAACATTGTTCCTTTGTTAGTCAGTTCATTTTAATTTTAAATAATTAATTGCGTTACTTACTTTAATTGTAGTGTCAGCAAACAAGTAACAAAAATAATGTAAAATGATGAAAAGGAATATAAATAATTGATGACAAAAAAAAAGGAATATAAATAATCTTTCAAGACGGATAATTTTGGTAGAACTATCATTGGTCATGAGTCTGATGACGTTTCAAGACGGGTTATTTATGATTATTAATTATATAATACGATAAAGTATTTTGTATTTATAATATTTTCCATATGGAAATCATTTTGGTTGATTGATCTATGTAGAAAGATGATTCAAATGATTATCTTTGTACGAAATCTTGAAAAGATGAACAACAATTAATGATATTTTTGGTGGAAAGCTAATTAAAGCCATTTTCTCGATCAACCATGATAGTATTATCATCTCCATGGTAATTATTGTTAAATTTTTATATAAGTAAAGTGTTTCTTAATGGCATTGAATGAATCATTAGTCCTACTCCGGTCCTCCCTTCAATAATTCTATTAATGAATTACAGAATTATATAGCTAAGTAACTAAATAAAGCATGAATATAAAATATGAGAACATCAGTTGTTGTCGTATATGTATGTGTATATCATCTCTCTGTTTTTAAATACTTGATATTTTGAAGTTTTTACACATACATATTATAAAAAACAATAAATATTTAATAATAAATATAAAATTTAGTCATACTAAACACTTTTCAATGCCTATAAATCAATAAGATCTCAATAAATTTAAATATTATTAATTAATGTTTCTTAAAATTTACAATTTATTAATAAAAATAAATTAAAAACCTAAAAAATCAATTTTTTAGAAACAAGTCAAAAATTCAGAAAATCAAGTATTCATAGAGAATACTTCTTTGCTCAATATATTCTCCCTAAAAATGAAAAACAAACAAAATTAAATAAACACAATTTGGCAAACCGGAAATAAATTAAAATCCATAAAATGATAGATATTGATGTACGTGAACTCAAAATAAAATTCAATGAAAAATTTGGACACTGAACAAAAATAACATCTAATTTGTTTCCCTTATATATATTTCTCTGTATTAAAGAGTTGAAAAGATAGCGAGTACGTAAGACTATAATTGAGAAGAGACCATATATATAAAATTATAAGATCGAATTGAAGTGATGTAACTCGAATATTTTGACTTGTAAACCCATTATCTTTATGATTTATCGTAATGATTTCCAGATGGAAAATATCTTTAACAAAAAAAATATACCACCAATTATGAGTAGATCATTTTTTATGGAAATTATTTATGAAAATATCTTTAACCAATTATCTTTAACAAAAAAAAAAACACCACCAATTNAAAAAAAAAAAAAACCCCCCCAATTGTTCGACCAAAAAAAAAAAAAAACACCACCAATTATGAGTAGATCCTAGATACTTGTATTCATGGTTATTCACGGGATGATTAACAATGAAGCACAGGCCTGTTCATTTGTCCATTTCATAAGTAAGACCGTACTAAGACGCAATGTCTCCCTGTACATGTTCTCTACAGTTTAAGATTTAAAGTAAAAGTTTATAACCACAGTCCCAACCAATTACTCTTAGATAACTACTTTTGTGTATTGTCGTTAAATTTATAAAACATATAAATTTATAAATATGTAAATCTATATAAATTTATAAACAAACAAACATATAGCATTTGTTATAAACATATATAAAGTCACCGTGTATATATACTACATGTAATGAATTTGTTAGTAGCACAATTACGCAAGTGTTTTTAACGTTTAGCATTTGCATTTTTTAGGTACGTGTATGTGTGCATTATTGTTATATTAAGGACATTATTTATATAACTACAGGATTTAGCATGATTAAGGGTGACTTAATCTTGACAGGGAACAAATAGTGACTTCAATCTTTACGTAGATATCTTCTAGATTGCTGCACAAAGACAAACTTATTAAAACAAAGTTATGTTGATAATGATTCCATCACTTTCATTTCATCTCTCTAATCTTATTTTCTTTGTATTTGTCTATATAATTGTATACACAATTAACTTTGAAATTTTGTAAGAGTATTTTATGTACACGATATTTTATTCTCCTTAAAATCATGTAATATATCAATCATTGGATGCTGAGGATAAATTAAACACACACACCCTATTTTGAGGTTTATTTATGGAAATATAAAATATATCCTCTATACCCCATAATCCACTTATTACAAACTTTTCTCTTTGGAAACATATCGACAAATAATATGTACATAATATATTCTAATCACATAGAATAATAAAATACGTTGTGGATAGCGTGGAACTCTCCTCTATAGGCAAATAATTGCATGTGTACATGTACGTGTTGCCAAATTGATCACCTCTTGTCGCAATAGAGAGAAAATAAAATAAAAAGTATTTGATTTCCCATGCTCCCGTCAACTTTTGTTTTTCATATGACCCAAATGTTTGGTCGCACGTAACGATGTAAGCTAGTGGAAATATGATAAGAAAGTGACAATACAAATAAAGTAAAGAAAAAAAAAAGTAAAGAAGTTTTATAATTTTGCTTTACCAACAAAAAAAAAAAAGTTTTATAATTTTGGGGATAAAAAAGAATTGAATAAACCGAATGTCTTCTATCGTTTATCGTTACGAGAAGGATATTAGGATTTAAAATCCTATTTGACCCTATATATAATAGTATCGTGTCAATTCTCTAGTTGGGAAAATGGTAAGATTGTATATATATAGATATATCTATTTTTTATATATGTATATATATATATATTGATTTATATAGCTACCAAGTTCTAAATACGTACACACTTTTCTATACGTAAATTGTATTTTATCATGGTTTGACAACCAGCCTTTTTTTACTCATATATATTTTTTTCTTTGTCAATATTTACTCATATATATAAGGTAATAAAATTTGCTTAAGTGACTTTATAGATCATGAACTATATTCTTCTGAACATATATATCACAGACTCTAAATATTATAATCCAACACGTTTGATTTTGTCTTTGTAAAAATGCAAACATCATATCGATGATAAAAATGTTATAGTTAGATTAATTATAAAGGTCTTTTACCCCACGAATTATATTCTTACAAACTGTATAGCACAAATGAAATTGTCAAATTTTGAAAACAAATTCAAAGATTTTTTTTGAAAAAGTTTTTTTTTTTTAATAACTCAGAGATAAATTCCAGACTTATGGAATAGTTTAGACTAATCCTCTGGAGGAGGTGCAGCCCACGGATAGATCCTCTCTCTGGATATGCAAATGAGCCCGAAAGAGAGATATGCAAATGGCCCAAAAATATGAGTCCATATCTGTATGGGTGTCTAGAAATAATGTGTTGTAGTTTTACACAGCAGGTGGATCGAACCTGAAACATATTGGCGTCTCAGATCCGTCTTCTTACCACCTTACTACAAGGTTCTGGACAATAAATTCAAAGTTTTGTTACCTGGCCAGTGGTAACCAATCGTTCATTTATCTTCGTCCTCTTGGATTATAAAACGTTTTTCCTTTGTTATTTGGATTATAAAACTTTGTTTTAGCCTCAATTTTCAAAAAGGTTTTTCTTTACCTAGAAAAATATTTGGAATTTCCTGAATCGAATTATATAATAGAAATGGTATCAAATAGATAATTATATATCAAATTAACCAAGGTAATATCATGCATTTGAATAATCAAATAATCGAAATGGAAATCCACCTGAGAGGTTATGTCATTGCTCACTATGAATATATATTGACAAATATTAAACTAATAACTAATAATAATAATAATTATTATTAATTTATAGGGATGTATGAATTAGGTGATAGGTTGCAAAATCCAATCAAAGCCCACCCATGTCTCCTTCATGGAAGTGGATCTGGCAGCAGAAAATACAAGAAGCTTAGAAATAAAATAAATGCAGAAAAATAGTGGATATCTATTTTGTGGTTGCAAATTGGAGGATATCTCTCTATTTTATCGTGATTGCATTACGATATTGCCACGTAGATACTGTATACTCACCACGAATCTAAAGTTCTCACTAGTAAAAAAATGGAAGACATGTGTGAAACATTAATGAATAAAAATAAGTGGAAGAAGTGTAGTTAGTAAAGAAGAACTAAAGCAAACATAACATGGCCAAATGAAACGGTAATTTAAAAAGTATATAATAACTATTGACTCTATGATTTCAAATGATTATAATTGTTCAAGAATATGAATTACGACCAAATCCGTTTATTGTTTTTGCTATGTAGTAAAAATATTTTAAATAGTTACTATTTCACAGGCTATTTTTTTTTATTCAGTCAATTTACATTTGTTTGCCAAAAATGATTGTTGACAAAAAATTATATTTTGAATTATATATACAAATGTCATCAAAAGATAAAACTCTTATAAGTTTGTATCTTTTTATTGGTTATACAATTATTCAAGTGTTTACACAAAGCTACAATAATACTAGACATCATGTACGTAAGCATGGGTTAAATAATGCTGAATCTGAAAAGGGTTTGGATTTGGAATCTCTCGGTTTGACTTATACGTCTGCGCATCTTAATCAATCATATGGTTGGGGACAGGCCGATCCTGACGTTTTGAAAGTCTAAAACAGTTAGTTTGGAACCGGTTTGACCCGGCTCCAGCATTTCTGTTTACAAATCTGCATATTCTTACAAAAAAAAACATGGTCTTGTAAAACAAAAAATTTACACTCTTATCGTTTATGGCCTTGAGCCCATAAATCTTGTATTAAAGGCAGCAGTAATACTATATTTGGATTCAAACTTTACATATTACTGGACCTGCTTGAGAATTCATTTTGGTCGAGTTGAAAAAACTACAACGCAACGATTTTAAATATCTATTATTTAGATGGTATCTATGTATATAAATAATATTTTTAAATAAATCATTTATACGTAAATTTATATTAGTTTATGATTTGGATAATGAAAAATGAAAAATGAGATATTATTCATTTATACGTATATTATAATATATCATGCAAATATTTTTGGGTCAAATCTCGACGCTTGGCTTATCAAATTGAACTTGTCAAACAATTTGAGCATGAAAAACCCAAAGTCATGTTATTCATCGCATCATAACTCCGTTTTCTGACTTTCTCCATTCTTTGAACTCAGTTTTTAAACAAAACGTAAGTCAACTTTAACAAAAAGAACTACAATTCAGTCCATTAGTGCATGCTCTTTATAGAAACAACGTGCATATATGAAATTCGTTACATGAGCAAGTACCATATATAGAAGTTTTTTTTTTAACCAAACTATACATAGAAGTTAAACAGTGAGATCTAGGTTTACACAACGACTACGATCTCATCTTGTGAATCATAATCACCTGTTGGTGTAATAATCATCACCCTTTGATTTGGACATTCCCTTACATTTGTAACATGTCAGTTCATATGTTCTAAAGAGACCAGAAAATATACCTTGGATTTCCGTAGACTGTATTTTGTTTTAAAAAAACAATATCTACGTCTTAACCTAATAATATACCATATTTAAATGTCAAATTGCATGAAACATAAACAATGCGAACAATGTCTACGTCTTAACCTAATAATATACCATATATCTACTTAATATATTAAGTTCATAACTCACATTAATAGCTATAGTAGTCACCAAAGTCACTAAAATAGCTATATTGCTCCTCTTCTAACTGTAGAACAAAAGTAAATAAATTTTATAATCACTATATCTACTCATAAAAAGATGCATACTTCACAAAATGACACATAACCGTATCAAGATCGTTGACTACAAACTCAACTTTCTTCCTAGAGTTTTTTGCCGACACCCACATATCTAGAAGGGTGGCCGAGATGAAGACTCTGAAGTGAAGCTTTGAGACGAAGAAGCCTTCAAAGAATTTCTTCATGCCATTGCCGACGGTGAACATCCGTTCAAAGAACTTCAAAAATGCATTGGAGGAATCGATGGTAGTCGGTGAGGAAGAATGGATGGACAATGAGATCCGGTACACGGTCAAACCTAGAGTCACGAAATCTGTGAAGCTTATCAGATACCTTCCGTCATCCAAAAATCTTTGAAGACATTTGTTTTGGGGACATTGAACGTCGTAAATGGTCGTCCGAGACATGATCGTTTCATTGAACCATGTTGAATCGGGATGGATCATCACCTAATGATCTTTGCAAACAACACTTTAGAGTTTAGAAAGAGGAACAACACACTCAATGAAGAGCAACTTGACTTCTTTCTCAGTTTAGTGCTAAGAAAAAACCACTATTTGGTTTATAAATTTATCCTTGGCAGAAAAAGGAAGAAAGAAATAGAAAAATGGATCTTGTGTACTAGTTACTATTGGAGTAAATAAAAGCCCATGCATTTTTGAATTGGATCAGACTTGATTCGTTTATAGGGCCTGAGACGATTTCAACATAAACTGAACAAAAATAAGAAAACTACCATTTGAATTATTATTTTGGTGTGGAAAGTGAATGTTTTAAGATTTAACTTGTAAACACTTTCTTTTCGGGCATGCGACTTGCGAGATGCCAACCCGAGCCACGTGCATTACGATTTAACCAATTTATTTTCTTTAAAAAGAGGCAAAATATTAGAATTTTTTTTCTTTTCATTTTCATTAAATTGTTGAAAAAGATGCCTCGATTATGTTAATTTCTGAATTTTCGTAATCTATTTGTTTGAATAATACTTAGCGTGATGAAGGCAACTGACCGAGTTAACTTTATTTGATTAAAAGGACTAAACCAATTATAAGGATTTATTATATCTAGCTTTTTCCTTTGTTCATAAATATTTAATTATCACTGATTCTTTCGATAAGTAAAAAACTCATTTAATTTCAAGAATAGAATTCTGATTAGTATTTAGTTTATTAAATATTTGGTACCACAACAAACCAACCAATATATTTTACATCTTAGATAACAAGTAATTAATTAATTACATTCATTTTATTTTTCCTTTAATTTTATGTGAATGTAAAACAAGGAAAAAAAAATTATTTTTCTCTCTCTCTTGGTTCAACCGTAGATGTTCGTCGGAAAAATATCCCCGGCTTCAATTTCGTTAGATTTGCCCTAAATTTTCGACTACTGTTCGCCAATCCCAGGCTCTTACGCTTTGCATCTTTCTCAGGTGATAATTTTTCTCTTTTTTCCCTGTTTTTTTTTTTGGGGTCAAACATGTTTCTCTTTTGATTTTCAGTTAAAAGTTCGAAAATGTTTTGAGTATGTATGTTAGTAACCCTAGTTTTTAATTTTACAAAATTTTCGTGTTCGCTTACGAGATTTAAATGTATATATGTCGATTAAGCTAATTAGGGTATCGAATTGGGCGTTTCGTTTTGATCTGGTGAAAATTAAATTTAGGGGTTTATTCACGGTTGAATTGTTTGTTCTTCATTACAGCTTCGAAATTAGGGTTTTTTTCTCTTTGTGTCATGGATGCAAAAATTATGAATTATCTGTAATATTTCTGTCTACGCAATTGAATGAAGTTGCTCAATTTCTTGTGAGTTTTTAGTTGATGATCGCCATGATCACGCATCCACATTCGTTCTGAGTTTGACCTTTTCTTGGTGCTTCTATTTTCATGATTAGGATTATTGCTCTGATTTGTGGGAATTTGAAAGCAAAGGAATAGTTGCAACTTGTTGTATTGGAGGGGGTCTCAAAAGCATGAATGCTTAAAACGTTAGCGCATTATTGTGCAATGCAAGCCGAGCCAGAGGTGTTGTTGAACACTAAAGGTCCTATCGAGGAGGGCCGCTTAATAAACCAGAACAGCAACCCGAATATAGCCCCTTCTGCTTCTATCAGTGTTGCTCAGTTTCCTGGTATGTTGCATTCATTCAGAAGTTTTGTCTGTGTGTTTCTTTTTTAGCTGAGTCGGTTTTCTTATTGAAAACTGCGGTGTTTTGGTTATATTTGTATAGTTCCGAGTGCAGCTAAGAAGCCGACTAGGCAATGGGCTGCTTGGACGCATCAAGAAGAGGAAAGTTTCTTCACTGCGCTTCGTCAAGTTGGAAAGGTATCAACTGTTAATGTTGAATGGGTTAAGACTTTTTTCTCTTTGTTGTTATGTGTGAGTGACATTATATTTTGTTGATTTTGCAGAATTTTGAGAAGATTACTTCTCGTGTCCAAAGCAAAAACAAGGACCAGGTTGGTTCCTAGAACTTTGGGTTTTGTTTCCTCTTTACTTGCACTTGCTGTTGTTTGCTTTTAGTTTCTCATGGTTGTGGAAACTTGTTATGATCTGCAGGTTAGACATTACTATTATCGTCTAGTGAGGCGTATGAACAAACTTTTGGGCCCAGAACTTAGTCTTGATGCCAAGAACCCAAAGGACACAAATGCTGCAATGCTACGATGGTACTTGATATACACACATTTCTTTCTTTTCTGTTATGCTTTGTGCTGATATTGTAGATTGTCGAAGTACATTATCGTAAACAAATAATGAACATTACACTTTGTGAAGTTTGTCTAGATAACAAGTTATGCTTTGAGTATTAAGTAGGCAAGTTTTCCTTCATTTAAGGGTTCTATTCGCCTCAAAAATCTCTGTAGTATGGGAATGCATTTCCTGTTAGTAACAAAAGAACGTTTGGAAATGTTTTCTGGTTTTATCCTGTGCATTGAGAGTGGCTGCCTGCAACCTCATACATGATCAGATAGTAGCAACCTCCTAGATGACATGATTTCGCATGTCATTATCTTAATTATCATTCAGCTCTTTTGTCTAAATTAAATATGTTTTTTGCATGTGTCTTGCAGGTGGTCTTTACTGGAAAAGTATAGCTGCAAAGCTTCAAAACTTCACCTCAAACCCCGAAGATTCAAGCTATTCATAGAGGCCTTGGTTAGTTGGCAAATGCATATTTTGATTTAAGTCAAAACCATCTTTGATTTGACAAGGACTGGTTTTCAAATTCTAACAAATCCTTTTGTGTGAAGGAACACCAATTGCTGAAAGATCGCAGAAAGAGCATAAGAAAACGGGCTTGCCAGGGAGAAAATTTCTCTTCCGCTTCCCTTGGAAACATCTCAAGTAATAGCAGGGAAAGAGGATTGGATAGCCGTCCATTTAAATTGATTCTTTGCGACAGCCAAAATGTTAAAAAGCTAGGGCCTGGAAGAGTATCTACCAGACTTGGTGAAAGCTTAGGTGTTAGTGATGAAAAAGAAGATGCGGCCTTTGGGAGAGGTGGAAGGCAACGGCGAAAACAAGGTACTTTCTCTGCTAGTTTTTATGCATGTTTGTTAGATAGGCAGTTTCTTTGGCCTCATATTGTGTGTGTGTTTCCAGTGTCCATACAATTTTGGACATTATCTACTTTTTAATCTTCCATGTTTATATTAGATTTTAAGTTGCTATTTGAAAAACTTGAGGTAGTTCCGAGTTCTTACTTGACTCTAAGCAGTTCTTCCATCTTCAGCAGGTTATAGAAAATGGGAAAAGGCTGCAATAGATGGGGTCTCTTTGGTTGCTGATGCTGCAGAGCACTTAGAACGAACATCAATCGACAAAGATATTGATGGTCAAAAAGGTTTACTTGCTAGTATTGGATAGTATATCATTTTTCAGTTTCTTAGATGTTTGTATATTGAGGACTAACATATGCAAATTCTGAATCAGATTCTCTTTTTATCTTAGACTTAGGTCCCACAAGATATTTAACCGGAAAGTCTCCACTTTCTCTATGCTCCTCTGGTGACGTTCCTCTCAGTGATGCCAATATGCAGTTTTCTGCCAAGTTGAAACTTCAGTTATTCCCAATTGATGAGTGTACTCGAAGATCCTTGGAAATGGTAAGCTTCGTGTAGGAATTATACCGATTGGAGCAATATTTATATGAGACATGAAACGGAGCTTGATCTGTTAACAGGACAAGCACAATCCGCATCTGGAACTTACTCTTAGTAATCGCAAGAAGATATCTTCTGTGCTGGAACATCTCAATCGCAAATGGGGAAATTCAAGTTGTGCGTCTGGAGAGCTAATGTTGTTCCCTTACAATGCACGGAAAGAAACTGTAACGTGTCATCAGAGGTGGACCCATGAATCTTTTCTAAGCGCAGCAGAAGTGCATTCTATGGTTGGAAGTCCCTCAATTTTCCGCTTAAGGTTTGCGCTCATATTCTCCTATTCTTTTGCTGGTTTCTTCTCGTCAAATTATCAAAAAGGATAAACCAAAATTAACTTTTATATTTATTTTCAGGTATGGTTGGTTCGTCCATGATGCATCAGGCTCTTTTATTTCTCAAGTTCCAACTTCAGCTTCTTGTCCTTCAGTCGAGGATGACATGAATGTGGATGAGGCGAATGAGGTCAACATGCTCCTAACTGAATCAGGACCCTTATCTGTGCATTCAACTGCTGAGCAAGCGACATCTGTGGTATGTGCATCTGGTGAAATCCATGATCGTCCTGCAGAATCTAGAGATAATTTTGAACCTGTTTCTGCGACTATTACTCCATTTGAGCATTTGAGCAACGGTAGTGCACTATCAGCGGGAGAATGGGCTGATAGTCTTACTAACATAAGTATAGGGGATCTACTTTCTGAAGTGCCCGATGACATAGATAGCGACTGTGTGGATCCACCCGCCACTGAGGGTTCACATTGCCTCCTTCGAGACGTCTCATTTGCCTCCGACTCTTTTGATGCTGCGATTGCTGCTCATATACTAAGACACCAGAACAAGCCAAGTGCTCTACTACCGCTGACTTCTGGCTCTTCCTCTCTATGGGATGATGAAGATACACGTGATGCCTTCTCCTTCCAAAAGAATCGCCTCGCAGATTCTCCCAAGTTGGCTAATGTTGCTTCTCCTGGAGGTGTTGGCAGAGTAAACGGAGAGCCTTCTCAATTGGTGGAGGTAACTATACCAGTCTCATAACACTTTTACAATGGTTTACAGAACTAAACCATCTGATTCAATACTTTTTTCTTAGGCTATATCCGGCGATGAAGGGCCTTGTAACCCTCCTGACCAGCAGGGAGATCCAATGGAAGAGGGTCCAACAGACCCTCATACGATGGATTCTCCGGGGAAGACCCATTGTGGGCTTGCAGATATATATTGGGTAAATCTCCAAAATCTCATCTTTTTCCAAAATGAAAAAGAACATATATTCAAAAACACTTTTTTCCATTGTTTTATCCATCTTTGCAGCCCGACTCGTTAGGACCACTAGATCTAGACATGAGATCTTCAAAGTATACAGAGGATTTGATCCTCAGTGAGAGCGTAGGGAGTTTGAGCCGTCTGATAGCGACCAGCCTTGATGCGTTTCAGAACTGCTCGCTCTTCGGGTTCGACAGCAAGAAGGATAAGTCTAACATGGTCTGAAATGGAACCAAAGCAAAAGCATGGGGTCAAAATGTTGATAGTTCAAAAAGAAAGTGACTCTGCCTTTAAAAGAAGAAACTTTATCATAACTGATAGCTTCACTGTACAAAAATCTGATGTAAGTTTTAACTCTTTCTTTCTTTCACACATCCTTCTGTGTTGATACATGTTTCTATCTGTAGACTTACTGTTATTTACATGCTTATTTAGCTATCATGCCGTTTTCTTTTGTTTTTGTTTTTTGTTTATAAATTTTAATGGCTATTAAACCAAACAAAAAAGTTTAATGGCTGCGCAGCAAATAAGCATATGTCGAAGAATATTCTAAAAGTAACTCTTTAAGAGTTGAGACTTGAGAGCAAAAGAGTAATTGTATGAGGCAATTCCTTTCAACATCAACTTATTTTTGTTGGGGAACTCTTATAGCGTGGAACTCTTAACACATAAAAATTCAACAAAAAGTTATATTTAAAATTTTGTGCGAACTCGTATAGTTTTAAGCTCACCGTTGTTATACGTAGTTAGACAAAAAAACTATGAATTTGTGTAAATTTGACAATTGTGTGATGAGTGGTAATAATAAGTCAAGTCTCTTGTAAAAGTGATGTAAGCCAACTTGTCATAAAATGACAAATCTGCTTGAGTGTGATACGTCGCATTAGGCTGGTCCATTCTTTCTCTTATCATGTCGGCTTCGTACACGAAGATACCGTCTTTACGTGCCCTTTGAATATTCATCCTTCTCATCTTTTCCAAAACCAAATTTGACGGCTTCTGTTGCCCCAAGATATTTTTAAGACAAAACAATGTAATCAATCAAACATATGATACACAATATGTTGCATATTCGAGTTCTAATATACATTCACAACATATGATAAGTTATGTGTGTTAGAAATTCCACAATGGAATTAAGATGAGTTAAAATAACATAAATATTGTTATGTTGATGCTATTATTTCTAATAATCTCGGTATATGAATTGATAAGTTGAAAACTCATAAAATTTAAAATAATGTTAGAGCTCAATTTATTGTCTTAAGTTTAGTGACCCAAATAGAATAATTTGTCGATCCAAAAGTAGTCTATAGTAGAATTTGGTTTGAGATGAACTGTAAAAGCCATTATTTTAGAATGACGTGTAGAAGACTTTTGTCGAAAATGGGATGAAAATATATAAAGAACATATGACAATCTACGATTTTGAGTTGGAAATCTATAAATTAACAATGATTGGAAATCCAATTTTTTTTTGCCGTAAGTGCAATAAAATACGTGTCTGAAATACATAAGTCAAGAAAGCCTTCATATACTTTAGATTTGTATCAAACGTTAAAACACGGTCACAAACAGTTAATAAATCTAGTATTCATGGACGCCAATAATATGATGAATGACTTTTTGTCTATCATACTAAAAATAAAGGCATAATTGGTAAAGGTGTTTCAAGAATTTTCAAAAGAACCTCCATTCAAGTTTTCCACGAATTTGTATTGTATACAAAAACAAAATTATCCATTAGAAATTTACTTATACCATATATAAATATCCATTCCATATGTATGTATACCACTAAAAATACCAAGAGAATCAAGTTCTTCCAAAAATCGAAGATCAATGGAGAGAGCAAAGTCGAGAAAGCCTCATGCCATGATGATACCATACCCACTTCAAGGCCATGTCATTCCTTTTGTACACTTAGCCATCAAACTCGCTTCTCATGGCTTCACCATCACTTTCGTCAACACCGATTCCATCCACCACCACATCTCCACCGCTTGTGACGGTGACGCCGGAGATATCTTCTCCGCCGCCCGCAGCTCCGGCCAGCTCGACATACGTTACACCACCGTGAGCGACGGCTTCCCTTTGGGGTTTGACCGGTCACTTAACCATGACCAATTCTTCGAAGGCATTCTCCACGTCTTCTCTGCCCACGTCGATGATCTCATCACCAAACTCTCCCGCCGGGATGATGATCCTCCGGTGACTTGTTTGATCGCTGACACGTTTTACGTTTGGTCATCTATGATTTGTGACAAGCACAACCTCGTTAATGTCTCGTTTTGGACCGAACCTGCCTTGGTCCTCAATCTCTATTATCACATGGATCTCCTCATATCCAACGGCCATTTCAAATCTCTTGGTAACACTCTTAATTAATCATGTCAATGATATCTCCTCATAAATGATATATATTTTTTTAGCTATATATCAAAGAAAATCCATAAACAAATCACCTAATTTTGATCTATATTTATATTATTTAAATATCAATTATTTGAAAATGGTCACAAGTCATAAGTAATTAGAAATTTGTGTATTATCTCGGAAGAAAATATGAATTCATGATTTGTGTATTTTTGTGGAAGTCGGTGTCTAGATAGTTGATAAATTTTAATATAACTTTTCTTATATATTATATGGTTTTATGACATCATTTGTAGATAATCGTGAAGACGTGATCGATTACGTACCAGGGGTTAAAGCAATAGACCCAAAGGACTTGATGTCATATCTTCAAGTGAGCGACAAGGACACAGACACAAACACAGTTGTCTACAGAATATTATCCAAGGCCTTCAAAGACGTCAAGAGAGCCGATTTCGTCTTATGCAACACCGTACAAGAGCTTGAACCAGACTCTCTATCGGCTCTACAAGCCAAACAACCGGTTTACGCCATCGGTCCCGTGTTCTCAACCAAATCGGTTGTCCCCACGAGCCTATGGGCCGAGTCAGACTGTACCGAGTGGCTCAAAGGCCGGCCCACCAGATCGGTCTTGTACGTCTCATTTGGTAGCTATGCACATGTTGGTAAGAAGGAAATCGTTGAGATAGCCCATGGGCTTTTGATAAGTGGGTTTAGTTTCATTTGGGTTTTACGTCCCGATATAGTTGGATCCGACGAGCCGGATTTTCTTCCGGTCGGGTTCGCGGACCAGGCCCAAGGTCGAGGCCTTTTGGTCCAGTGGTGCTGCCAAACGGCAGTAATCTCAAACCCGGCTATAGGAGGGTTTTTGACACATTGTGGATGGAATTCGATTCTAGAGAGCGTATGGTGCGGTTTACCGTTGCTGTGCTATCCGCTTTTGACTGATCAGTTCACGAATAGGAAGCTTGTGGTCGATGATTGGCGTATTGGGATTAACCTTTGTGAGAAGAAGAAGATGATCACAAGGGATCAAGTCTCGGCTAATGTAAGAAAGTTGATGATGAACGGAGAAACTTCAAGTGAGCTGAGAAACAACGTTGAGAAGGTTAAACGTCATCTCCAAGATGCGGTAACAGCCGTTGGATCTTCAGAGACGAATTTTAACTCTTTCGTTGATGAGGTCCGAGGTAGAATAGAAACTAAATTGTGTAATGTAAATGGAGTGGTAATAAATCAGTCAGACTAAGCTATGTAAATGGTTTAGTCATCTATAAATATGTCTGGGATGGTTATAAACATATAATATTATAGACAATACCCAATCTCTAAACCGGTATAAACCGATTTAATAAATCTAATTAGCGGTATTACTCTTGCTCCGCCTGATAAAATGCAGATTCCGAAACAAGTCTATTAACTTTTATCACATATCGACATAAGCTTCACTTTCTTCTCTGGTTCTTGGTTATCCATCGCACCGCTCGAACACGCAGAGTCGCAGAAGGTGTATGACTCAATGAGTCTGCTCAAATGTCTGTTTTGGTTCGTCTTACTTCAAAGATTGCGTCTTTGGCTAGATCAGGTCGCATAGCAAGCGCCCGTCAGGTGTTCGACCAATTGCCTGACCGAGATACCGTGGCGTGGAACACCATGTTGACGAGCTATTCCCATTTGGGTATACATCAGGAAGCTATATCAATTTTCGCCCACTTGAGATTCTCTGACGCTGAGCCTGATGATTATTCGTTTACAGCAATCTTGAGCACTTGTGCGAGTCTACGCGATGTTATATTCGGAAGACAAATTCAGTCTCTTGTTATCAGGTCTGGGTACGGTGCTTCGTTGCCGGTTAATAATGCGCTTATTGACATGTACGGTAAGTGCTCTGATACTCTTAGCGCAAACCAAGTGTTTCGTGATATGTGCAATGATAGTAGAAATGAAGTAACTTGGTGCTCGCTTTTGTTTGCGTACGTGAATGCTGGACAGTTTGAAGCAGCCATTGATGTTTTTGATGAAATCCCGAAAAGGGTGGCATTTGCGTGGAATATAATGATCTCAGGTCATGCCCAGTGTGGAAAGATCGAATCTTGTTTACGATTATTCAAAGAGATGCTGGAGAGTGAGTTTGAACCGGATTGTTATACGTTGAGTTCTATGATGAATACTTGTGCTGATTCATCAAATCTGCTTTATGGGCGAATGGTACATGCTGTAATGGTGAAGAACGGGTGGGATTCTGCGGTTGAGACAAAAAATTCTGTTCTAAGTTTCTATGCGAAAGTAGGCTTCAAAGATGATGCCATGCGAGAGCTCGAGTCTATTGAAGTCCTGACACAGGTATCCTGGAATTCTGTTATTGACGCGTGTATGAAAATAGGAGAAACAGATAAAGCTCTTGAGGTATTTCATCTAGCTCCTGAGAAAAATATTGTTACTTGGACTACTATGATTGCAGGATATGATAGGAATGGAGATGGAGAGAAAGCACTGAGATTTTTTGTTGAAATGATGAAATCTGGGGTGGATTCCGATCGTTTAGCATATGGTGCTGTTCTTCACGCGTGTTCAGGTTTAGCCCTTTTAGGACACGGCAAAATGATCCATGGTTCTCTGATCCATCATGGCTTTCAAGGTTATGCTTATGTTGGTAACGCTTTGGTTAATTTGTATGCCAAGTGTGGAGATATTGACGAATCAAACCGTGCATTTGGTGATATAGCTAACAAAGATTTGGTATCTTGGAACACGATGCTTTTCGCATTTGGTGTGCACGGGTTAGCATATCAAGCTCTAAAGCTCTATGACAACATGATAGCGTCAGGGATTAAACCAGACAACGTGACATTCATTGGATTGCTGACAACTTGCAGCCATTCGGGACTTGTAGAGGAAGGTTGCGCGATTTTTGAATCCATGGTTAAAGATTATGGAATCCCATGGGAAGTAGATCATGTAACATGTATGATAGATATGTTTGGGAGAAGTGGACATCTAGCAGAAGCAAAGGACTTGGCTACAACTTACAATTCACTTGTCACTAACGCGAGTAATAATAGTAAATGGGAAGCTCTTTTAGGTGCTTGTTCTTCACATTGGCACACAAAATTAGGCAGAGAAGTTGGCAAAGTTCTAAAGATAGCAGAACCAAGCGAAGAGATGAGTTTTGTTCTGTTATCCAACTTGTACTGCTCGAGTGGTCGGTGGAAGGAAGCAGAAGATGTGAGGAGAGAAATGGTTGAGCGAGGCATGAAGAAAACTCCGGGATGTAGCTGGATCGAAGTAGGAAATCAGGTCTCAGCTTTTGTTGTTGGTGACTGTTCACACCCACGCGTTGAGGAGCTTTCTGAAACTTTACACTGCATTCAATATCACATGAGCAACCCAGAGACGTTTTAGACAACGAGAAAAATGAAGCAGAAACAAAAACCTTCATGCCCAAAATCTTTTAGTTGCTACTAGGACACAAGTTCATGTTTCTTAGGTCAAAATATGTTGACATTTCTAGTATCTCCATATAATTTTCCATTTCTTCTTTGGGATGGAGTTTGTAATCAGATTTGAGTTATGTTACTCTCTGAATTTTTCGGCAACCTCTTGATAAGATCATTAATGAATCCTGTTTAAATTTTGGCAATGGCAATTACTGGAAATATAATAAATGAAAATTCAAAATATTTATTTAGAACATCTTCGTTGATGAGATACTCCATAGGTATCTAACCAATATAATACTAATATTTTTAATATATTTTATGTTGAAAAATTTTTCATTAATTTTTACTTCCATTAGTGAGATACATTATTTACAAAGAAATATTAATTAATATTAATTAGAGTTGTTTGTGACACTTTTTGAAGAAAATATTGCAATATAGACACTTTTGGACGATAGCACACTTTTTGTGCCTTTTTGCTGAGCTGTTTTTTTGTTTAATACACTTATATCCCTCAACTAGATTGGCAAGCGTAACTGGACCGAGATGTGTAGCGGTGATTCAGTTACATGGAAACTAATATGGACCATTGATCTAACTTTATATATTTAAAAATGTGTGGATATGATTTAAAGTATATTTGACTATTCTCTCTTCTTCTCTACCTCTTTTTCAACGACAAAAACAAAATGAAATTCACTTTTTAAAAATTTAGTCCCTAAATAGAAACACAGAATTCAAATCTCGAGTACATGATCAATACCAAATTCTTCGAATTTTTTTCTTGGCAATCAAGCAAGAAAAATATAAATCTATGAAACATTAAAAAATAAAAATTTTTATGAGCTTCTCAGTTTGAGCCGAGGCTATTTCGGCTGCTATCATTTTCGCACCACCGTGTCTCTGATCATCTGTGTTTTTCTTCTCGCGCGACCTCAAGTTTTTCTTCTTCAAGGTGACGATTATCGATTTTAAGAATTGAGAATTGTGCATTTTTTTTCTAAATGGACAATATAAAATAATTAGTGTTTTTCTTTAAAAAAAAAATGATTAGTGTTTTATAGACAAAACAAAATGGTTAGGATTTCTAAGATTTAGAGTCTATGAAATAATTGATACCGTGGATCAAAATGAATGCAAATATGGATGATAATTGGTGGATATCATATTAACAATATTTAGAGCTCATGGATAAAAAAAGTATCATTGTCAGTTTATTTACAAAGCATTATATCCATATGGACAATACATAATGGTCAGTGTTTTATGGACAATGATTTCTAGGATTAAGAATCTATGAAATAGTTGATACCGTAAACCAAAATGAATGCAAACCATGGATGATGATTGGTGGACGACGTCATATAAACAATATCTAGAATTCATGGACAAAAGAAATCTCATTGCCAGTTTATTTACAAAGAACTGCATCCATATGGACAATATAAAATAGTTAGTGTTTTATGGATAATGATTTCTAGGATTTAAGAATCTATGAAATAGTTGATACTATAATCCACGATGAATGCAAGCCATGGATGATGTTTGGTGGACATGATCACCTTACTCATATTTGGCCAGAAGAACAGCTTTGTGATAAGCGTCAATGACATTGAACATAGGAAAATAAGTTCCACGCCAAGATTTTTTCTTCTTCCACTTCACATCACTTAGATCAACCACTCTATGCGGAGCAACGTAATATGATCTATGAACTACAATTGTCGCCGTGGATGTCCATGAGTAAGCTTTTAATTGATTGTTCATGATGTGTGGAGCATTCCTTCTTCTTCTTCCTTATTCACTCTTGAACCTAAAATGTAGAGAAATCTATAAATTCGTATGAAGCAACAGAGACTTGAAAGTAATATGAATTCAATCAGAGTTGAGTCTAAGACAATGTCCATATACCACCAATATATGGATAACGCCTAATATTAACTATAAAAATTAAAAGTTTATCAAATCCAGATTCATAAAAATTAACATTCAATCGAATTCACAATCCAATTGCAAAAATTATAATCCAATCCTAAATTATCATAACAATTTGAGTAAAAAAAAATTGATAAGAAAGAGGAAAAAAATGGAGATAGAGAGACGCTGCAGAGAGAAGGGTGACGAAGATGCAGAGAGAAGGAGTCACCGCTACGAAGGGTGGTGTTGAAGCGCCGGAATATCACCATCATGCAAATGTGTCGTCTTGTGCCGTATGAAGTCCGTTGAGTCACCGTCGGGTTTCAATTGAGGAAATTGAGATTAGAGCTTTATTGATAGTGAAAAGGGTTTGAAGATATGGGTAAAAAAACTTAGGGATGAGTAACTGTTACTAGATAAAATGAATGCATTGGTTAAAAATACAAAGAGGTTAAGGGGTTAAGAGTCTCGTTAGGTATGGATTGAGGGTAAAATAGACATCAACCTCTCAAAAGTGTCTATAACCATAATAAATTTGAGAATAAGTGTCTATAGATGCAAATTTTTCTATTAATTATTCCATTTATTTTATTTTGACTTAATACTTTAATAGGGACCAAAAACAAATTGACACAAATTTACATAAGAAAATATTTTTGTTAATTTTCTTTATTTTGTAAAACATNTTTTTTAAAAAATAGTATTTTTTTTTTTTTTTTTTATAACTCATGGATAAATCTCAGTTCTATGGAGGGGCCTAGACTAATCCCTTGGGAGAGGTGCAGTTTACGGATAGATTCTCTCTCCGGATATGCAAATGAGTCCGAAAGCAGGGGTCCATATCCGTGTGGGTGTCCAGGAACAATGTGTTATAGTTTCACGCAGTAGGTGGATCGAACCTGAAACGTGTTGACAGCCCCGGCCCAACAATAATTAAATCCCTAGGGCAAACAAAAAAAATTTGGGCCCTTGTTATATATACAAAACAAAAATTGGACTCGTGTTATATATACAAAAAAAAATTTGGGCCATTTTTAAAGTTTATTTAAAACAAAACCCAAATTTTAATTAAAATATTCAAAAATTATGTTGTATTCTTTTTTTTTTGTTTAAATCGAGCCCCTAAACATAAACAATTTTTTAAAAATTGTTTTGGACCCCTGGACCATTGCACCTCTGCCCTACCCACTTAGATCGGACTTGCGTGTTAACGTCTTAGACCCGTCTCTTTACCATCTATCACAAAGCTTTGGACAAAACATAGTATGTTATTAAGAAACAGAGCAAGCAAGTATGTGCAAAGACAATTCGTGTTTTCAGACAAGTAGTGTGATGCAATAAAAACAAATAATTTATCATCTGTCAGCTACTAGTCAAAATTTAGATAGCATAAACTGGTACGACATTGACTAGATCACGTGGACTCTTTAGGTCGTACTGAACATCTTCATAATTATATTTTTGTATCCCTATTCTCCCACTTTATTTCTTCTTGCATCACAGTCAGTGTCTTTCTTTCTATGGTTGGAAATTTTCAGTAATATTCAGAATTTGCAGCCGCACTAATAAACGATTTGTAAGCGTGTGGAAAAAACAGTTATGCATAATAATTTCTTAACCTCGATTTGATAGAGCAATATCATCACTTCTTATGCTTATTTTTGTTCTGTCAACATCACTTAGTTTGCCTTTATATAATTTGAAAGCGTCTAGGAAAAACAGTCATTGAGAATAATTACTTAGTCTTAACCTCGATTAATAGAGTAATATTATCATTTAGTTTGCTTTTATATAATTTGAAAGCGTGTAGGAAAAACAGTCATTGAGGAGGATAAGTTCCTAAACTCGACTAATCGAGTAATATGATCAGTTAGTTTGCTTTTTTCTTTTTGTCAACATCACTAAGTTTGCTTTTTTTATCGTCAACATAATAATAATATGTAATATTATTGTTGAAGTGATTAAAGTTTTGATATGGATGGATTGTAGATGGAGTTATACGAACAGAAATCACATATTTTCCACCGTTGATGTGCGTGTCTATATGACTTTTGGATTTCATTCATGTGTTTTTTTCTCCTTGAAATTTTAGGTAAAAGATGATAATATACAATTTAGTAGTTTTAGCCTTAGCATAATTCGAATTTAATAAATTCGTATTGCCATTTTTAACAGCTGGAATATTATTATTGTATTGCTATCCAAATTCAAACATCTATTATACAGCACGTTAAAAAAAAAAAAAAAAGCCTCCAGAGTAAATTTGATAATTTTCACTTATCTTACGGTTTTACATGGTCCCTTATTTAATACTAGAGTTTGATACGCGCTACGCGCAGAAATTTAATTTATTTTTAAATATTTTTTATTTTTTGTTTGTTTTCGTTATTCACATA
>OVAY01000777.1:0-45114 GCA_900406395.1 Kernera saxatilis | reverse complement strand
CATAACTCTAAACGCATCATATCCCTTATAATACGGGATTGATCGTGACAATAATAATCCCAATAATAATCCCAATATTATATTTAATTTCTATAAACATGCTATATTCAATGAATTCACAGACTTCATGCAAACTTATAGAAGTTATAAGGGAATAATGATTTGATCATATCAAATTCGAATATTATGGCGTTGATTGTGTCCTCTTCTGGAAAGATAAATCACAAGCCAACATTCGTATTATATTAACAATTAATAAAACACGAACAGAGACAGCTAAGTTCTATGTCTCGAAACGAATAACCATACATGTATCTATATTCTTAATATACGAAACATTCTAATCAAGTCATCAAACAACAATAAATTTCATAAATTTAAATATATTTAACCATATTGCATATTATCAAATATAATATGTATTCATAGATTTAATTTCAATACTATGCACGTAGGCTCTGATACCACTGTAGGAATTCGTGAAAATGCAAGAGCTGCTGATACAGGAACTGAGACACAAACTGACACAGNAACTGACACAGGGTTTCTTCAAAAGAATATGATTACTAGAAAACGTTTTGTGCACTTACAAGTTTCACTCAACACTAATCTAGTCTCTCACACGTTCATGGATCTATACGTGATCCAAGAACCTCTCAAGACGAATCCCTTAGCCCCATAAGCGTTATGCTTTCTTACAAGAAAGCCAAAACCTTAATGCTAAGAATTCTCTCGCTATTTGTGCTCATCTCATACAAAGTCTAAGCTCGTCTATTTATACACAATAGGCAATTTGGCTAACCCTAGCCGAACTCCTATTTTAGAGATCAATACAAATCTCTTCGAAACGTTATCTTTCCTTATTTTTCTCCTAAGAATAAGGAAAACTTGCAAATCCTCCAATATCCTCTCCAAGATGCGTTTCCAACTCAGCAACCGCCTCTTGGCTTGTATATTGTCAGCTACACGTTGAGGTAGGCCCAACACCCCAGCTCCACGTCACCAAACGCATGATCCAGCTCCGTTGTATAACTTCCTGAACTACTTCAGACTGGTATAGGGGATGCGTCAACTGCTGCATCTTCAATTCGTACCGGTTTATAACGCTTTATAAATATTAATTATGAATTCAATTGCCAGGATTTCATGCAAATACTGAAATAAATCTAGATCTACAGAGTTTCGAATATACTTGGATATTCTGCAGCGGAATTAGTGAACGGAAACAATTTGAGATTTCGTAGCACTCCAAGTATCGTGCCTCTACCGGTATCCACACGCACACAAACTGGATCAAACACGGGATGCTAGTTCCGTTGAGATATAATCTCAAAATCCTCGTCAAACGAGTTTGTCTCTCTTAGGTTTTGATATTTTTTCTTTTGACTTAAGAGAACAATTTTCTCTTAGAGTCGTCACACATCTGTATAAGCCTAAGGTAGGATACCTTTATATATGGAGCATATAAACCTTTATATATGGAGCATATAAACCTAATCCAATTAGGAAAAAGAACATGGGCTTAAGCCCATCACGTAATGATCAATCCAAACTCAATTATCCACATGTTCAACATCTATACATCAATATATGTATATTTATCATTTCCATTTATCTTATAAATCGAAAATCTTCAAAACCCAATATTGGTTTAATCCAAATTAAACATAATTCTACTTTAATCCAATTTGGTTAGGTGTGTGACCCTGTAGGATCATATGATATTAGCAATATATTTTAGATCTATAGATTATAAGCGGTCTCTAACAAAACATTATAACCACCTAATATCATATGACTGTCAAACCTCGACATTATAACTTTAATTAGAGTAAAGTACAAATGATTTCAGGACATTCCCAACAGTAGCGACCCAAGAAATTGCTCAACTGTCATAGTTTCCAAATCTTTTGTCTCTTAAATATCGATGACAATATGCTCAAATTTTTCATCCAATGATCTACGAACAACCATCTCCATGATTCTCAACTCGTCTAACTTCTCACCGTTTCTTTTCATGTTATTAGTAACCATCAAAACTTTTGAGAAGTAATCGGAGACGTTCTTGAATGTGTTTTCATCTACTCCTTGATAGATTAGAAAGAGAGCATTCTTGTCTCTCTTCCTTAAGTCACTCAAACTATCATTTCGAGTTTGAAATACACTACCTTCATTTTATGGTTTAACGAGACCTTTCTCTATTATCTCTCACACGTTATGTGCTCCTAGGATAGCCGTCATTCTTATATTATAATTATCGTATTTGCTCTTTGTGAGCATCAGGACTTGGAAAAAGAAACATCTTCTAGCTCTAATACCACATTGTTGGAAAAAAAATAGGGAGAGTTACTATAACAATCTTGAAAAGTTGGGTAATTACAATTCTAACACATTTTGTGTGGAAATTACTAAAACAATCTACCGTACCGAAAATACCCTTTTCAGCCTGTGTGAACAAAAACGTTATTACGAAACTGTCATTACTATTAATTTCCACGTAGACAGACTCGTTGGACTAAGTCTACCACATATATGACGGTAGACTTAAAATTAGCAGCAAAGTTATTTTCGGAATGGTAGATTTGAAGGACTGAATGGTAGAGTTAGTTCGCAGAGTTATTTAATAACGTGGTAGAGATCCTGAGAATGGTAGAGTAATTTGCAGAGTGATAGATATGATTGGAGGATGGTAGAGTTGTTTCACGTGGCGGTAGAATTTTTTTGAATGGTAGACATATGAAGAATGGTAGATTTATTTAGCAGAGTTAATGCCTTCAACGAAAGATTTAGTGGGGTCGTAAAGTTTTCTCGTAGAGTTATCTTCTTGATTTTTGAAATCTACTGTTGGTGGTAGAGTTATCTTATTTAGCATGGTAGTAGATTTGATTATATTGGTGGTAGATAAATGTTGGGTGGTAGAGTTTTTTTATCAACCGTAGCGTTTTTTTATAATGGCGGCAAAGTTTGCAAATCTTCTAAAATTACTAGACCAACCCTGTAACGATGGTAGTTTTATTTTCAGTTACATCAAATTAATAATTTCGCAGTATATTTAATCCATCGTTACAGTATATATATAATTCAGTAATAGATTTAGGTATATTTTGGATCTTACTATAACAACCTTCGCATGGTAGATTTATTTGGGATGGTAGAGTTAATATAGATAAATGGTGGCAGATTTGTAAAATTCTAAAAATGAATTTTTCCGATTATGTTCTTTCAGAATCTCCATAATTGCAAGAATACCACGAAACAGATCAAGGGTATCCAGATAAGTCTACTGCATAAATAATATAAGTCAGCTGTAATATATCAAATTGTCATAAATGTATGAGAAGTGGGTTCGAGTTTTTCTAGTTTTGTCTCAATCGATTTTCCTTTGAAAGTTTGACCCAATTTTGAAATGGATTGAGGTGATGGTCGAAATAATAAGTCTACTATAACGATTTAATAAGTCTACTACCATTTTATTGTATATGTCAAGTCTACTGTCATTTCTATCATCAGATTTTTCTAAATTAGCTCGAGTTTTTCTAGTTTTGTCTCGATCGATCTTCTTAGAATGATGAATTTCTTTGGAAATTTTGAAGCTCAAGTCATTTGGATCCAATTCCTCGGTGGAGCCTTCATTTGGATCGTGAAAAACCTCCTCGGATATTTCTAAATTGGCTCGAGTGTTTCTTATTCTGTTTCGACCGTTCTATTTGAAATGTTTGATTGGCCGAGGGATCTTGAAGCTTTGACCCAATTTTGAAGTGGATTGAGGTGATGATCGAAGTAATAAGTCTACTATAACGATTTAATAAGTCTACTACCATTTTATTGTATAATATAGATCAAATCTATTGTCGTTTCTATCCTCGGATTTTTTTAAATCGGCTAGAGTTTTTTTAATTTTGTCTCGATCGATCTTCTTAGATTGATGAATTTCTTGGGAAACTATGAAGCTCTGGTCATTTGGGTCTAGTTCCTCGGTGGACCTTTAATTTGGACCGTGAAAAATTTCATCGGATATTTCTGAATTGGCTCGAGTTTTTCTTATTCTGTTTGGACCTTTCTCTTCTAATTGCTTGATTGATCAAGGGATCTTAAAGCTATAACCCATTTTTGAAGTGGAGTGAGGTGATGGTAGAAGTAAAAAGTCTACTATAACAATTTAATAAGTCTACTACCATTTTATTGTATAACATATGTCAAATCTACTGCCGTTTCTATCTTTGGATTTTTCTTAGTCGGCTCGATTTTTTTAGTTTTGTCTCGATCGATCTTCTTAAAATGATCGATCTTCTTAGTTCTTTGGTGGAGTCTTATTTTGGACTATGAAAAACTTCCTTGGATATTTCTGAATTGACTCGAGTTTTTTTATTCTTTTTCGACCGTTCTCTTCTAAATGCTTGATTAGTCGACGGATCTTAAAACTTAGACCCAGTTTTTTAAGTCGAGTAAGGTGATGGTCGAAGTAATTGCTCATTCAGTGCATTGCTGCAGTTTGGTTCTGTCCACATGCATTATGATGTTTCTATTTAAGGTCTAGCTCGAAGATTTCTCTTATTTTTCTTTCTTTATTGTTCTTTTTGTAGTTTCGTAGAAGATATCTCTAAATTACAAACTAAAAATAATAATTTTTCTCCTCACCACTGTTATTGATCTTTGAAATATTTTCATCAAAATTGATGACTAGTTCTATTGATTTGTGCTCTTTTAAAATTTATAATTTTATCCAAAATATTTTTAACCAGAGTTGACAATTGTGAAAGAAGATACAATCACAAATTTTGTTTTAATATGCAAATAAAAAATAGACACGAGGAGCACATGGAATATTAGTTGTAACTAGAACTTGAATCTCCTATTGAGACCAATGACTATTTTTTGTAACACACTCTGCCATGATTCAAGTAAAATCTGAAATTAGAATCAACATAAATCTGCTACCGAATAACATCACACCAAAATAAGTCTGCTACCATATGTCAAAATAAATCTACTACAATATATCAATTTTTGTCTAGTATTGAAACACATCTACCACCTTTTAAAAATCATGTCTACCACCATTACAGAAAAACAATCATTCACTAAAAACAAATCTACAGTCAAGTGTTTGGATATATACAACAATAAATTTATAACTTTACCGTCAATTATAACAAATAATTGACTAAATCTACTAACACATTCGTATATACGCCAAATTAAATCTACCACCACATGATACACCACCATCACCGACGAAATCCACCACAAAACTCCCTTTACGAGCCGCCGCGGCGAGCCTCCGTGAACTTACGACAACCTTAGATCTGAAACAAACAACAACAAAGCAAAAAGGAGGGAGATTCACCGAGAGCCACCACTACCCGAGAAGCACCACCCCCACCACCATCTCCAGAGCACAGCCGAGGAAAAGATTACACCTCTGCTACTCATCCCACGCCGACCTAGATCCGTCGAAAAAAAACCAGATCCACTGCACATCGAACCAGATCCACTGCACACCGACCCAGATCCGCTGCGAAAACCAGAGAGAGAAAGGAGAGATCGAGGGAGAGTGGTGGAGAGAGGGTGTGGCGGAGAGAGGAAGAGTGGTGGAGAGAGGTCGACGCGGCGGAGAGAGGAAGGCGGTAGATCGGAAGGAAAGAAAACGAGAGAGAGAGAAAGAAGAGATGGCGCCGCCGATGGGGGAAAAAAAGTTAGGGTTTGATTTTATTTTTTTCGGTTTTTATAGATTTTTTTTTTTGTAAAAAAATAAATCAAAATGGCATGATTGTAATTCTGAGATTTTCTGAAAGTTTATAAGCCTTTTTTCAACTTATTAAAGTTGTTTGAGTAAACACCTTTTGGAAGATATTGTTATAGTAATATAGATATTTTTAAAGATTGTTTGAACCAATTTCTAAAAAAAAATATTTGAAAGTGATTTAAGAAAGTTTTTAAGAAGGTGAGAGAGAATAGAAAATTTTAGAAAGAATAAACTTTTATTTGTTTAATCGAACAACTTGATGAAAAAGGTAGGAGGTATTTATAATGTCTAAATTACAAAATTATATTTATGAAATGAGAGGAGGCTTCTCCAGCTTCAAAGCAATGACACGTGTACTCATAAAAGGGGTCAAAGCAATTGTCCATTTGCATTTGGTTTTTGAGATTTGTCTATCTAGTCTTTATGTTAATTAAAAAACCTGTTATACCCTAAATTATATGAATTAGAATTTTTTTCGAAAAAAATATAAACTTATATTTTTGCCAATTAAGATGTCAAACCATCTTTGTCAATTAGAAGTTCTTGTTAGGATTTATTTCATATTCCCAAATCAGAAAATTATTTTTCATTGTTTGTAACGACAAAAATCTCGTTATCTTTTTTCTCATAACCAAAACATAAGAAGGGGAAACTACACAATTTCGATCACCACTCACATGAACGATTTAACAGGCAAAATTTTATCTTTTTCAATCATTTATCCATAAAGCGAAACCAAAAAAAAATAGTGAAGCACACCGAAGTGTCGTCCTTCACGGCTAAAGAAGCTGTTATTTGGGAGTGGAAGAATTTTAATTCTGATTTCCACAAGAATCAAAAATTTCTTCGCCGCACAGAGGATCATGACGCTCTGTTGAAGGAAATTGTGAAGGAGAAAGACGCTCTGTTCAAACGACTTTTCGAGATGCTTCTCCTGGTTTATTTTCCGTCTTCTACATGTCTTCGAATTACGACCTACTATGTAGTCTTATAGTGCACTGTATAACTACAAGTATAGATATCTTTTGTATTTTGGTTTAAGGCTGGTCAGAGCATGCATTATGTAACGGGTTTACATAGCTTTCAAATATGGACCTCCTTTTTTTTTATATATAGCTTCCAAAAACACAGTAACATTATTTGACTGGTCCAATAATTAAACATGATCCAAAATCAAGTTTAACTTTCAACAATGTTTTGGCCTCCGACCAAAAAATCAAAGGTTAATTCTTTTACAGAATACACAAAAAAAGGCAGAATACATAGCAGCATAAAATTATTTGTGCATTCAAATCATATGCTTGCATGTTTAATTGTTTATGCTTCTTACATGCTCAATACAGAAAAGCAACCGAATTGACAAGAACTATTTGGATGTAAGAAAAAGCTAAAGCAGTGAACTTACAAACATAGATGGCCCCAATGACACAGAGCATGCATTATTACTTCTTTGACTTCATGACGCGTTTACACACAAAGAGACCACCCTCTCTTTGCCTTCATAACGCATTTCCACACAGTTTCTTCAAAATATCTGATTTTTTCTTATCTTCGTCCACTTCTCATTACTCCTTTTTCCATCTCTATGAACATGTCTCTCATGGCTTCTCCTTCCACTTTCTCCTCTCGCAACTACACATTCAACGTCTTCGCGAGCTTCCACGGGCCGGATGTCCGCAAAACATTTCTTAGTCACATGCGCAAACAGTTTAACTTCAATGGGATCACCATGTTCGATGACCAAGGGATCGAGAGAAGCAAAGAGATCGCCCCTTCACACAAAAATGCTATCGGAGAATCGAGGATCTCGATCGTGATTCTCTCCAAGCAATACGCTTCGTCCAGCTGGTGTTTAGATGAATTGGTGGAGATATTAAGGTGCAAAAAGATAGTGATGACCATGTTCTACGGAGTGGAGCCCATGTTCTACGGAGTGATGAACAGATAGTGCTGACCATGTTCTACGGAGTGGAGCCCTCCGATGTGCGGAACCAGACCGGTGATTTTGGGAGAGCATTCAATGAAACTTGTGCAGTGGGGAACATTGCTGGAGAAGATTTCTTCCGATGGTTGGTCTTTAATTAATCCAAGTTTTTATTTTTAGTTCTATTAAGAAAATAGATAGATCATGGTGTTTTATGGTATATCATGGTGTTTTATGATCATGGTCTTTAATAATCCCAGTTTTTATTTCGTAGTTATATTAAGTGGTAATCACAATTTTAAGAAATAAACAGACAATGGTGTTTTATGATGAATAGGACGGTGATGAAATGTTTATGTTGATTGAGAATATTAGATATACGTGTCATGAGTTATCTCTGTGACTATTTGATTATAAAAATGCTTCTCTTTTCTTTGTTAGGGACAATGAAGCGAAAATGATAGAGAAGATTGCCAGAGATGTTTTAGATAAACTAAATGCTACATCGTCTAGGGATTTTGATGGCATGGTGGGGCTTGAGAATCACTTGAGAGAAATGGAGTCTTTGCTTGACTTAGATAATGATGGAGTTAAGATGGTTGCGATCGCTGGTCCTGCAGGGATTGGTAAGACAACCATTGCGAGAGCTTTACAAAGTAAACTCTCTAGTAGGTTTCAGCTTACTTGTTTTGTAGACAACCTCAGGGGAAGCTATCTTAGTGGTCTAGATTTGTTGCGTTTACAAGAACAGTTTCTTTCAAAGGTTTTGAACTATGATGGTATTAGGATATGCCATTCAGGTGTGATAGAAGAAAGGCTATGCAAACAGAGAGTGCTCATCATTCTTGATGATGTGAACCACATAAAGCAATTAGAGGCCTTGGCGAATGAAACTACATGGTTTGGTTCTGGAAGTAGGATTGTAGTTACCACAGAAAATAAAGAGCTTTTGCAGCAACATGGTATCAACAATACGTACCATGTAGGGTTTCCATCTGATGAAGAAGCTGTTAAGATATTATGTGGCTATGCTTTTAGAAAAAATTCTCTTTATCATGTTTTTGAAAAGCGTGTACAAAGAGTAACAAAGCTTTGTGGAAAGCTTCCTTTGGGTCTTTGTGTTGTGGGATCATCCCTACGCGAGAAGAAGGAAGACGAATGGGAAGATGTGATGAGCAGGCTGGAAACTATTCTTGATCGAGATATCGAGGAAGTACTAAGAGTTGGTTATGAAAGTTTAGATGAGAATGAGCAAAAGCTGTTTCTCTACATTGCAGTCTTCTTCAAGAATAGAGATGATGATCATGTAAAAACCATGTTTGCTGACAGTGATTTGGATGTTAAACAAGGGTTGAAAATCTTTGAAAGCAGATCTCTCATAGAGATAGTGATATCTACAAATGGGGAAAGGATAGTGATGCATAGATTACTGCAACAATTGGGTAAAAAAACCATTAAAAAAAAAGAGCCTTGGAATCGCCAAATCTTATTGGATACTCAAGAGATTTGTGATGTTCTTGAACATGCCGAAGTAAGTTCTTTCTCTTATATTTTTTTATATTATTTTTTTTATTAATTTATACTTTAAATTAGGCATTTGGTCCTACCTATCGTGCTAACAATTTTCTCTATTTGGAAATTCGTTTAGGGTACGAGGAATGTTGTTGGTATATCGTTTGATATATCTGGTATCGAAGAAGTATCTATAAGCGAGAAAGCTTTTAAAAGAATGTCTAATCTTCGATTCCTCAGAGTCTACAAAACTAAAGATGATGGGAATGATAGAATGCATATACCTGAGGAGATGGAGTTTCCGCGTCGTCTAAGGTTACTAGATTGGGATGCATACCCAAGCAAGAGTCTTCCTCCAACATTTATGCCAAATAGCAAGCTCGAGAAGCTATGGAAAGGCGCCCAGGTTGGTGTTGCATGTGCTTTAAATATATGCATATGTAAATTTTCTTTAAGTTTTATGATACTATTTCTCTTACTTATTCAGCCGCTTAAAAATCTCAAGAAGATGGATTTGTCTTGGTCCGAGAATTTGAAGGAACTCCCAGATCTTTCAAATTCTTCAAATCTCGAGGAATTGAATCTGAGTTATTGCAAGAGTTTGGTAGAGATTCCATCGTCTTTTTCGTATCTTCATAATCTACATGGGTTGTGGATGATCGACTGCATAAACCTACAAGTCATTCCAGCTCACATGAACTTGGCATCTCTTGAATGGGTGGCTTTGAATGGATGCTCAAGATTGAGAAATATTCCAGTTATTTCAACGAACATCAGACTACTGCTTATATCAGAGGCAGCGGTTGAAGGCATGCCTCCATCAATAAGGTTTTGCTCTCATCTCGAGAGCCTCTATCTAAACGACTGTGGAAAGCTCAAGGGATTAACACATCTTCCCCCGAGTTTAACACTCCTAGACCTAAGAGGTTCTGATATTGAAAAGATTCCAGATTGCATCAAAGCTCTTCCTTTGCCATTTACACTTTCTGTAAGTGGCTGTAGAAGACTCACATCATTGCCAGAGCTCCCTTGTTCGCTCATAAAACTATCCGCACGAGACTGTGAATCACTGGAGACCGTATTTTGCCCTTTGAACACTCCTGAAGCGCTCCTCGATTTCACCAACTGCTTTAAGTTGTGCCAACAATCACGAAGAGCAATTATCCAACGACTTCACGGAATGGCGCGCTTACCCGGAAGCGAAATGCCAGCAGAATTCGATCAATGAGGCGAAGGCAATTCATTGACCATTCATCCAGACGGTAATCACCCTTACACCGGCTTTATGGTTTGCGTAGTGATTCAACGTACCCAGAAACCCAGATTTTGTACTTCCTTTCTAGTGTGTCGTCGCAAAGGTCAAGGCGATTTAGACCTCAAGCATATCAGCATAGGCTGGGTCTTCGACCTTCGAACGAAACATCTAGTTATATTTCACTCTCGCCAGCTATCTATCGTACCCTTTGAAATGAACAAAGAGATAGCGCTCGAATTCAGCAGCGAAGACCACGACTTCGAAGTTATTGAATGTAGTGCCAAGATCTTAACCGACAAGAGCATCGAAGAGAGCTTTGAATCTAGAGATCAAGTGTTTGAAGACATCACCGAATACAATAACCGTACAGATTGTTGGAGTTGGCTTTTCCTCTGCTTTTGTAGCAAAACTCATGGCAAAACTGATAACACACAAGCACAAAGCTGTCTTTGATAACGCATTAGAGAATGATGATTTTTAAAATATGTAAACTGAAAATAAACGTGAAAGCATCTTTCAAAATAAGCATCTGCACGTAGAAACGGATCATCACCTTACCTTTTAACTAGAACTTTTGAAATGTAATTTGAGTCGTGAATTCATAAATGTTTGCAATTAGATATGCAATAGTAATTCGAAATTACAAATAATGCGTAAAAGTATCTTTACAAGTAAAGAGAGGCCATAGATTAATCAAAGTCTGTTGAGAGGGATCCTAAGACTGTGTTGGTGAGGAGTTCTATTTGTAGTTCTGTCCACATGAGATATCACTTGTGGCATCGTCATCCCCACTGATACTATAATCTCTGCAATCCAAAAACAACATTATGCATGTTCATTTCGAGTAAATGGTCGGGCTAATATTGGGGTATCGAAAATTACTACCAAACATGCTGGAATAAATTATTTTGACCCAAACGGATAACTTTTATTACCCTTATCCAAAAAGTTTGGCTAATCCGGGTCAGGGGCTTAAGCTTAAATGTGATCGTTCTTATAAAAAAAAAAGCTGATGAAACATAACAGATCAAGACTGACCTATTCCTTCGCGGATCGATAAATTTGGCCTGATGATTTCTTCACTACTCACTAGAAATACATCTCCTATGTACAGATGATTCGTTGGCACATACACACTACACAACTCTTCTTCTCTGTGGTCTGTCTGTTACCAAAAACAAAACATGAAACTATCTCAATATTGATTTTAGTATCCTCAAGTAATTTGCTATAACCATTTTTTTGTAGCTAAGTAACTTCTTCCTCACTTACCTGAAGTGTCACTGATGATGTGATAAATCCAAATGCGTATTCACCAACGCGAGGATGACGGATGATTGCTACCTCTTTAAATGCGGTTGTGTTTTGGTCTGAGAACAAAAACAAAAGTTACGAAAAGGCAGACTACAGAGCAGTATAAAGTCACTTGTGTATTTTAATCATCATGTCTGAAACCGCATGAATATGTTTGCATGTTTTGCTAGAAACAAAGACGAGCTTCATTTACACTATGACATATGTCTAGAGAAAAGCGGCTGAATTGACCAGAGTTATTTCATATTTGGATGTGAAAGAAAGTGAAAGCAGTGAACTGGTGTAGAGAAAGAAACCGCATACAGATGTTCAAATGACACAGCCTTACCTGGAGAAATTGCGGTGCTAACTTGTTTCGAAGCTGAATATAGGTGCCTCACGAAGGGCATTCGCCTTATAAACTGCTCCCCAAGCCAGAAAACCGTAGAACCCAGCCATGACGAAGCAAATATTCCGACGAAGAAAGTGAAAAGTACCGATGTAATGAACCCAAGTCCTGCAACATACAAAAACGAATTAAAAGATGTTATTATCTGATATCTAAACTCTTGGAAATTTTCAAAAAGAGATGAATTGATATGTTCATTTTACCAGCTTAAAGCTACAGAGCATAACACTAACTCTAGCAGTAAGACCAGAAAACCTTGAATCCTTATCTTCTAAGATATCTTGACCATATATAAATATAACAGCTTTTTACAACTAAGTTTTCTCTGTTTTCTAGCTTTAGTAAAACACATAACGTTACCATAAAAGTCGGAAAGAAGTTGAATGCAATACATCAGCTAGCCTAGGCGGAATAATATAATACACATTCAGTCTTACCAAATATGTCAACACCAAGGCTCTCGTATATCGGACTGAAGAAACCATCAACGAACTGGATAAACCACCAAGTGATGAGAAATGTAACAGCAACAGGAAAGAGGACGACACTACCACACACCCAATATAAAACACAGTTAGGCTCAAAAAAGACAATATTTTAGAAAGGAATGAACTGTAACTGTAAGACGAGATCAAATCAAATTATGATTATGGATTATAGAAATAGAAATTCTGCTAAGAGTGATTTACAATCCAGTCATAAACTTCTTGGAGACCCAACTCTGCAGAACAGCATAGCAAGCCTGCAAAATTAGAACATTCTTCGAGTAAACATCTCGATAAAAATCGAATCAAACACAAACAGATACAGTAATCAGCTTAATCACCATAGTTTAGGCTCCCTAAAGATCACTTATACTGGTCATGTTTACCATTTAAAACGTTAAAATGAATTTCACAATTCAGAGTTGTCTTTCATAAACCGCAGCTATGTAAATCAGAAAATTCTTCAAGTAAACATCTCTATAAATTGAGTTAAAACACAAACAGCAGAGTAATCAGCTAAACATTCAAAGCTTATGCTTCCTAAAACGATCACTTATACTAGTCATGTTTACCATTTGAAATGTCACAATGAATTTCACAATTCAGAGTAAGCTTTTAACATCAAAACCCTAAAAATTTCTCAAAGACATCACAAAAGCGAGTAAGCTCTGAGAAACCCGAAATTTATCCTCATCAACACAATTTTATTCAAGAAATGTCAAATCCACAGCGAGAAATTAGTTGTTCATCCACAATTTTCAAATAAGCCACTCATTGTTTCACTTCGATCTCTACAATTTGGCAGCTACAATTCAAATTCCAGAGAAACAAGGTCGAAGCTAATTATACGAACTCTTCTAACCCAATCCAAAATTAGTAACGAGCAAGAACCAAAAGCAACTTTCTCTCACAGAAACATTCGCTCAATAAACTTCAGAGAAACTTTCGCTAACCTTGCGAGTAGAAGAATTTGGAGAGTTAGGAGGAGACTTGGGCATATCTTCAGGGTCTTGAGGAGTGAGTCCTTGACTGAGTGAACTCGTCGTAGCTTCCTTGTCTTCAGCCATCTCTCCACACGAGGCACTTGAGCTTGGCTCCGTCTGGTTTTGAGCGGACGAATCCGAGTCGGAAACGAACCAGATCTCTCCGAATTTTTCTTTTGGGTCTACTATGAGTCACATTTGATTTTGAGTAAGGCATACTTCTTTGATCATGATCCAACGGTTTGGATCGCAACACGTCGTCTATCTGAACACATAATATACAGAAGTATAATAAAAAAACTTTTTTTTTGTCAACAACTGTCTAAAATTAAAACGGTTTCAAAACAAAACAAAAGTACAAAATATATCAAATATTTAAAAGTTTTCACTAGACACAATCTTTGAAGGCTATCACGTATTTTTTTTATTTCACCAAAATTTGTATTTAATCATTCAATTACCTTTTTAGTCTCATTAAAGTAATTCATCAAAATTTGTATCTAATGGTTCTCATGCGATCTTTTTTGTTGTAGCAAATATTTTCTCTAATTATTTAGGAAAAGTAGCAATAATCTAATAGTTTTAAAAAAATGAGATATTTACGACTAGCACACTTTTACTCAACTTAATATCACTAAAACATACTTTGTGAGTTTGACACACTTATTCTAAGTTTTGATGAGGTTATTGACTCTTATAACCTTAGCTATTTTATCTCTCAAAACCCACGACTATTTTTCTTCTCCGACGAACCCATTTCTTTTCTTATCGTCTTCTTCTACTTTTTCCACTTCTTCTTCCCCTCTTTACTCTTTTCGATTCCCAAACACCAAATCAGAAAGACCCATTTTCTCCACAGTCTTCTTCCTCTGTCATACCCCCTCTCGTGGAGATGCTGAATCTTCTTTACCGTCCTCCTCCGATCTTAATGCGATGATTTCTTCCTGAGAACTTGATGCTCTATTCAGCGGCGGTGGAATCAGGTTTGATTCCCTCTTCATCCTAAATTTAGAAATATCTCTTTTACCAATTCGTCAATTTGATTGTTGATATTGGCATATTTTGTGTGTTTCTTATCCGGTAAAGCTTTCTAGCATATTATAGGAAAGAGACTGCAAATTTGATATATCGAATCGGTCACCGTTCGATTTCGCAGTTCGATTCACAGACTCGCAAGATCAAGGCCATGTAGCATATGTAGACGACGATGGACGGCAGACAGAGACGACGGAGACGGCGGGCAGAGACGACGTGAAGGAGAAAAGAACGAGAAGGGTGGAATTCAAGCGAGATTTCTTTCTCTTCAGGTCATGTGAAGGAACGACGATTCTCCTTCAGTCGTCGATGCTAAAATTTTATTAATTTTATCGTTCCTTTCCTTTCTCTTCCAATTAATTGAATCCAAATTCTACAAATCTTAATCGTGAAAATTGGGTTTGGATTGTGTGGAAATCATACTAAAATTTCCCCCATTAGATTGAGAAATCAGTCAATTACGAGATTCAATGGTTCTGTGTAGGGTGCAACAGTTGTGGTTCTGGGTTCTGTTGAGTTTAAAGTCGTCGAGGTTGTGCTTCTCTTTACTGAGTAAAGACATGCATAGAAAGTGTTCGTTATAATGCCAATAAGAAATCATCAATTTACCCCTCTGATTTGTAGATGTCGCTATCATCCACACCATACTATCCATATTTGATCGTCCATAATGCACAATCCATCGTGTTCATATATCATCCATACCATATCATCCACTACTCACCATCCACACAATTTGTCCATAACTTTATCCATTACCCATCTCGAAAATTTCCTATTAGTTTTCAGTAACACATTTTTGCCTAAAAACTAGCTAGTTTTGTTCACTATGGCATGTCCATATCTAGATCATTTTATTGCCGTATTTTTGGGAGATACATAACCATAAAACCCTATCCATTTTATTTTGTCTATATGGATAACATATTTTTTTCAATAGATTCGTAACGAGGCTTTCTTGTCCATAGTAATATGTCCACAAATTTATCTACACGCGAATTTTTAAAAAAAAACAAAAGGACAGTTTTAGTTTCTTGTCCATAGAAATCTGTCAACGAACTTGTATCCACACGTGTTTTTAAAAATACAAAATGATAGTTTTGGCATTATAAAAAAATGATTAGTAAAATCTAGCATATAATAGTTTCAATGGAGAATGAAATAATGTAGAAAATTTTAGGAATTGAAGAAAAGTGTTCATGTTATCCATGAATTATTGTCAAAAACATTGTCCACGAACCATAGTCAAAAAGATCGTCCACGAATTAGTGTCCATAGATTATTGTCCATAAATTATGTTCATGAGAATTATGTATTTGAATATGTGGGTTTTTACGTTTATTATACGTTACAAAGTTTTATTTCTAATGTTGTTCATATGAAATAAAATTATTGGATAGGATTTCGTGGATAATATTAATTTTTTTTTTTCTTAGTCATCCACAATATCTTATCCATCGTTCACTGTCCACGCGCGTTTTTAAATTAGAGAAGGGTAGTTTAGTATTAAAGAAAAATGAACAGTAAAAAAACTTGGATAGAGTGCCCACTAACTACAAAAGTGTGTTAACTTGTAATAACTTTTTCAAAAGTGTGCCATAGTGAAAATAACACTAAAAAAAATACCAATAATCTAATGGTTTTGATATGCGATTTTTTTTTGTTGTAGCAAATAAAAAATAAATTCTCTAATTATTTAGAAAATTAGAAATATTCTAATGGTTTTAAAAATAATTAGCAATAATCTAATAGTTTTGATATGAGATCCTTTTTGTTGTTTTATAAATGAATTTTGATATTGTAAGATTAAAAGCTTTTTGTCATCTACCCATGCAATATATGTACCAATTGCATCTTTCATACATTCGATTTCAGAAGAAGACCTCCAAAGTGGTGTATTTTTCACCTTCACTATATATACCTAAACTCGAATTGCATTAGGACCCAAGAAAACGAAGTGGACAACTTGGTCAGGATTGTTTGTAGACCAACATCCTTCGGCAACGATCCGCTGCTCCGGTAATATCCATCAATTTGCACTTCTGATTTTCTTTGAAAACTTGGTCTAGTTTTTTACGCTGACAATATATAAAATTTATTACATTAAAAATAATAACAAGCAAAAACCACATAACGTACGTAAAAACCACAGTTAGGAGGAACTTATCGGAGATCTCCGAATAGGGGATTGTGAAAGTGTTTGAGCTTTCTTTACTAGAGATTGTGGAGTTGCTATAGATTTCTCAAGATGAGATGTTGGACCTGTATGCATATGTGGAGTTGCAAGATGAGATTGTCGAGTTGCATGTAATTGTTTCAAACCCAACTCTATTGGCAGACCATGCTACAAAAACTTCAAAGAGTCCTCAAGGTTTGAAACCATTAAAAACACTAAAATAAGATATTAAAAATCATGCTTCTTGAGATTTAAAACAATTAAAAACACTAAAATAAGATATTAAAAATATTATTAAAATGAGTAAAAATCATAGTATATCAGTGTCGATTATTCATTCTCCTAGGGAGTGGCCTGTTTTTCTAATCTGACGAGATTGGTTTGCTCCGAGGTCGTTTTCAAGATTTTTCGCTTTCTTATACTTCTCGTACTCTTAATTTACAGGCGGATTGTTTAGCCATAACTACCAGAAATTTTGTTTATTGTACTTTTGTAAGTTCCTTTTTCAATGAACAACTAATTAAGGAGTCGATTTTTAATAAATGTGTGGTTGGAGAAAAATACTACCGAAAACATATCTTATTTGGTCGACTAAACAAGATGAAATGAAAATTTGCATAGACAAAAACATTCAACAATAAATGGATTGGGAACACATTTCACATGACACCCTTTCTTGCACCGAAGACTTTGTTGTTTCACAACCTGCGCTAGAGCTTCATGATGCAACACAACTTCATGTGTTTCTTCGGGTAATAATCGTTTTGCCTCAATTGTTACAATACTCATCGCTACAAAAAAAACAAACCAGTGTATTGTTGTTATAAATAAAAATTTACACCTATAGACTTTAAAAATTATTATTTTTAAATATACATATGAAATTTACCGGATGTAATAGCTAAGAAGATTAAGAAAGCAAACTTCATTGATATTTTCTCCATTGTTTTAGATGTAGAAAATAATGGTATCAGTCTATTAGATCAGTTGTGGAACCATTTTTATAGAATGAAAATGGTATTTGCTTTAGTCAACTATTTTATCAAGTCATAAAACAGATTAATGTTCTTACCCAAATTCTATAAAAATACATCAAGCTAAATTGACTCTTTTTTTACCAAATTCAACAAAAGCACCTAAGATCAAATCCCGATACTAAAACTGGAAAATTGAATACACTTTGACCAAAAAATGGTGATCGAGCATAGCATCAAGGCTTAATTTAAGGGTTTGACAATAAGTTAGATATGAAAAACCCTAAATAGTTAGATTTCACATCACACTGCTCGATTTCATTTGAAGATCGCCTTTTTCTCTCCACCCATGTTAGATACGATTTCCATGGCTGATAATTTTGTTTACATTGAATAGTTTAAACATAAAATTTGCATGTATGAATTTTAATATTTTCATTATATATGAAATATGAAAATTACTGGATGTAACAACTAAGAGAACCAAAACAAACTTCGTTGATATTTTCTCCATGGATGGCCGAGCAGAGACAGAAAGCGATGTCATTTAAAGATCATCTCTTTCTTTCCATCCATGTTAGAGAAGACATCGATCCATGGCTGACAATTTGGTTTAAATTGACTAGTTCCTTTTAATCTCTTACGCTAACATTAACCTTTCTATTTTCATTAGATTTTCTCTTATACAGAACCCTTGCTAACTCCTTTTCAGATCTAGAGACTCAAGTTCCAAAGCTTGAGATATGCAACTTCTAAAGAGCCCCAAGTTCACTAGGATTTCGATCACCAATCAGATCTCCATCAGACAACTAGTCTAGAACACTTCTGCAAAATTTCAACTCTAAATCGTCTTGGGAGTATATCTAACATATACTAGAAAAAAATATATGTCTCCTTCTATAACAACGGTAACCCAAAAAAAAAATATGAGAAGTACGGGAAGGAATGGAGTCTTCGTCTCATATGTCCCTTTGGGAGAAATAAAAATCTCCTATATCTGAAAAGGAGATTGATCCCCATACCCCCTCCTCTTTAATGAAATATGTAATGCCGAAAATACCCCTTTTCAATTGAAAAGAAAAAAAATTCAAAAAAATAAAAAATTCAAAAAATAGAGCTCGAGCTCGAGCTCTTCCTCCGCGCCGTCGAGCTCCTCACTCATCGAGCTCTCCATCGCCGCCGTTTCCTCACCTCCCTTCTCGAGCTGCATCTAGCTTCAAAATCCAGGTATGTTCTTCAACCTAAGCAACTTAAGAGTAGTTGATTTGCAAATTGAGAAATTAGATTGGATTTGATATCTCACTCCTCTTTCATTATGCATATTATTTTGGTATGCACATTGGGTGTTTCACCATGATTTATGGGTCGATTATGACTTTTAATTGGTAACAAATGGATTTCAGTGGTTGAATCGTAGTGAATTGTCAACTAGAACCTGAAACCATCCAATTTGAGTTCTTGCGATAGGAAAACTGGGTAAAACTAATATTACTGATAAACTAGTAAAACTAGTATTACTGATTTGAGTTTTTTGTATTGTTTTGGCAGGATACAATGAGTAACAACGTCAGCATATATTTTAAATGCCAAGGTCGCATGTATAGTTTGATGTTGAAGACATCAGTGGAGGAGATAACTTTGTCGATGATAGAAATAGCCGCTTTCATTGAATTCCTAAGGCATGCAGATAGAGGTCGTCATATCCAATTACATGATTCGTGTTCAAAATATTATTGGACGGAGTTTTGGGCAATGACGTATTACAAGACAATTTATTTAGTGCCGGATAGGTCTCAATGGAATGTCTCAGATTACATAAAAGAGTTACAGAGATCATACCTTCAGATCTCGTCAAAAAAAAAGGTTTCCATCGGCTAGGGAACAACGTCCAAGGACGCAAAATAAAAGGCGGCCGAGACAAGGACTCCAATAGTTGTTATTTGGAAATTGTAGTGGTGTTTGATTTTATCCTCACCTTTTGTTTTGTAAAATAGGTACAGTTTGGATAACTACGTAAAATTGGTTTTTTGTTATGTAATATTATATTATATCTTATCTAATATGTTAAGGTTTCCTCAAACTCAAGTCATGAAAAGCTGCCAAGTGTCTTTTATTTTATCAAAATTTACATTTAATCAACTAATATCTTCAAATTCTCACTAAACATAATTTATAAAAAATAGCAAAAACAACAAAGTCCATTAAAATACAAAATCTCAACCCAATTTTATCAATTTTAGTATTACATAAACTATATTTTAAATTTGATATTAAAACCAAATTAGTATTAACTTTCTAATACAAAATCTCAAACCAATTTTATCAATTTTAGTATTACATAAACTATATGTTAAATTTGATCATTAAAACTAAATTAGTATTAACTTTCTAATATTTTACGTTTTTTCACCATAATCTCTAAAAAATTACCACATATCATCTATTTTTTTAACATATTTTTCGGACCGTAGTTTCTGAAAATCTATAACATATAAGATATTTTAAAAAAAAAATCAAATAATTTGTATTGTTTATTTGGATAAATATTTTATTGTTTCCTCAAATTCAGATCATGAGAAACTGCTAGGTGTTCTCTTAGTATATGTTAACAACATAAACAAAATCATATATATAATGACAGAGTTTTCTCTTCTATTATAGCATCCACATCAGCATCGATTGTGTTATTTTGGGTCCAATTATAAGTGATCAATGAAGCATGATTTTCTAATTCACCTAATGTAACTCATCTTCCTCTTAACTCACTAATTATTCTCACACTAATAAGTGCCTTTGTAAAATCTACTCTATTGACCTGAAGCCCTTTCACTTCCCTTTCTTTTTCTTTTTCCATTTGCTGACGACTTCAATGCAGATCGATGGACTTCATTTCTTTCAAATTAGCTCAATTTTAATATCTAATATCTCTCAATTTTTAGTGGGAGACGTGGAAACAAATGCATACAAACCAAAGCCTCTTGCTATGCAATCTCAAATACTCTCCCTTTCGCCTGTTGTACCCGGGGTTGCTCCGACGTAGCCTTCGATAGCGTTGGAGACTAGAAGAAAAATATATTCATTTGAAGTTTGGTAAATCATCGCTCTTGGTCCTCCTCTATAGGATTAATTATGTTTACCCTCTATTAACGATTGTCTTGTATACAAACCCTTAATTAAGCAGAAAATAAGACGAAGAGTTGTTGAAAAACGTATACGCATACGCCTATAGGTATTATAGATAATCAAAGATAGATAATGAATGGTAAGCTGAAAAATGCGAAAGAGAGAGTAGCCAATGTATAATACTAAGAGATAATTTCCACTCTCCAAACAGCCCCAAAAGAAAATGTCTCTACATTTTCTTTCATCAAAAACAGACCAATCAATGTTTAAACTTACATCAGTTTCTTACTCGCGCAAAAGAATTAACTTTGACAACTTATAATGATGTTTGTTCCGCATATCACTAAAAGAACGTAGATTGTCTCAACTCAAATTTAGCCAGCAATCTACGTTTATGATCTCTACTATTTCGCTTCACCTTTGATGAAATCTTTCACAAAAATATCAATTCTAAGATATTAGTCACGATGAACAGAGAAGAAACAACAACAATGCCAAGTAACGTATAAGCCGAACTACAATTAATGTTAGAAACAATGGGAAAAACACATGTCATCAACCACAAAACTAAACCATCCGGTCCACCCCTATAAGCAATCATTATACAAATTCATGTCCACTAAAGAATGATAGAATACCGTTTTCGTATTGTTTTAATTTTCTTCCCATATCTGTATTATTTTTGCAATTCTACATGTAAAAATTATCATTAAAAAAATAACATGTAAAAGATTATACAAAAATTCAAGTAAAATTTCAAAACTGATATTTAATACTAGAGGCATAAAGCGTCTCTTAAACATACAACTTGTGTATAATATTTTAAAATTCCCTCAAACTCAAGTCATGAGAAGCTGCCAATTATTTTATCAAAATTTATATTTCATCCTCTCATATCTTAAAATTTTCACTAAATACAATTTATGAGAAATAGCCGAAACAACAAGGCCTACTAAAATAAAAAATCTCAAACGAATTTATCAATTTTAACATTACATAAACTATATTTTAAATTTGATCATTAAAACTAAATTAGTATTAATTTTCTAATATTTTACGTTTTTATCTCACCATAATCTTTAAAAAATTACCACGTGTCATATATTTTTTTTAACATATGAGGTGCCCTCTTAGTATTTGTTAACATAAACAAAATATAAGTTATCTATTAAAAACTTCAAGACCAACGATTATAATTTTTAAAAAATTTCACTAATTCAAATTATGAGAAGCTATCAAGTGTCCTCTCATAATTCGTTAACAAAACCTAAAATAAACTATCTCTTATTTCATTAAAATTTGTATTTAGTTATTCAATTAGTTTTTTAATCTCATCAAAACATGATTCAATATCATTCCTCTTTCAATTAAATGGATCTTCTTACATTTCATTTTTTATTACTTAAAATTCATTTAAACTTCAGAATTTAGATTTAATATGATACTAAATCTATATATAATAAATCTAAATAATCATGATTATCTCATTTTATAAGCTTTGTAGCAATTAAAAAAACTCAAATTAACTGTTTTTATCTATCGACCGATTTTTATTTTAAACTCAAATTAATTAAAAAGTTTAACAATAATCTAATGACAATAAAACTAATTATCTATCGACCGATTTTTATTTTACGATTTTTTTGTTGTGTCTTAAAATAAACTTAACATGCTAAATTTAAAATAGCTTATCACAATATATATATTTCGTTACAAAATATTGCAAATTATATATTTATTATATAAGTTATAATTCCGCGCAACGCGTGGAACTCGCCCTAGTATATTATATAAATAGGTACAGTTTGGACAAGTGGATAATACTTGTATAACAAAGGAAATAACATATATATGGTAAAACTGGTATAGCTGAGGAAATAATTTTGATTTTTTTTTTCAAAAACTAAACCAAAATTACTCAACAAACTTAGAGTACTCACAAACTTATTGGCGTTGTAAACGTTATAAACAAATGTTACATCGTGTATTAAGTAGGAAATTACGAAATTATATCATATTGGGTTGTTATGAACGAATTTGCACAATATATTCCTTATATTTTTAAGGTCACTTTGTAAATAATAACTAACTTAAGATGAAAAAATTACAGAAATCTAGGTTTAAAACATATTAATGTATAAAACACTCATAATTATATGTTAATCGATTTAAATCAACTATAAAACTAAAACAACAAATTTGAAGGGTATGTAATACTAATTAAAATAGAAAACACCCAAAGTAGAACTATTTGGAACTTTTGTACAACTACTATATTCTGTATAACTATGTGTAAATTTGGCGGCGTACATGTAAGTAAAAGACAGCGCACGTGGGGAATAAAATTGAAAATTTCGCCCAAATTTTTGGCGCCACGCCCAAAATTCAAAATTTTCGCCCAAAGTTTTGGCGCCTTGAACAAAATTCGATATTTTCATTCAAATTTTTTGGGTTTCTCTCCATTTTTTGTTTGATAAGAATCAATGGCTTGTTCTTGAGTTTCTTTTGATGTTTTACCTAGTATTACCAATAGTACGAAATCAAATACAAAAAACAAACATAGTTTTACCTAGTAATACCAATAGTACGAATTCAAATACAAAACCAACAACATAGTTTCACCTATTAATACCAGTACTACGAATTCATACAAAATCGACAATATAATTTTACCTAATAATACTAGTAATACGAAATCACAAAACCGATAACATAGTTTTACCTAATAATACTAGTAGTACAAATCCAAACAACCACCATAAGTCTTCACACCTTTTTCTTTCGTTGACCTTGTCATTGGCCTACTCGGGTAATTGTGTACTTCAGTCCGTGTAACACCCTTTTCTTTGTTCATAAAACTTTTGATGGAAGAACTCCAAACATCATTGTCTTCTTTTTCGGAAGGAGCAGCATGCTCGTTTGGTGGGTTTGAGAAGCAACAACATGCTCGTTTGGTGGGTTTGGGGAAGTAACATCATCCTTGTTTGGTGGGTCTGGAGAAGCAGCACTCGTCTGATAGGTCTGTAGGCGCCTGCAATCGAATACAGTTATACTCTAGTATGCTTCCTTTTTTTTTCCGATGCATGCTGTTCGAAGAAGGAGCATCTAACATGCCCATAAACTTATGGTTTTTGATCTTTGGCATGTGGAAAATGTGTTTGAACTGCGGGATGCTCTTCAAACCATTTCTTCTCAACCCTAGTGAGCGTATTTGACTAATTTTACTGACTAGTTCTACCTAGTTATTCCAGTATTACATATAAAATTCAACTAATTTTATCTAGTTCTACAAGTATTACAAAATCACACTAGTTTTACCGATTTATACCAGTATTACTTAAAACCCAGAAATTCAAATACGAACACAAATCCGAAATTCATAAATTATACCTCCATGAGTCGATGGAGTCGCTCACGGTTCGACTGCTGCTTCCCGAGTAGATACTTTCCTCGTCCTTATCTCCTTCTTCTTCACTCCGTCCGACTTCCTCACCAATCCGAACTGGAGATCGCTCCCTCTCTCCTTCTTCTTCTTCTACCTCTTCATTCGTTCAGACTTCCTCAACAAGTGTGATCAGATCCGAACCCCTTTCTCCATCTTGAGTATATTCTACCTCTTCATTTCGAGCAATTTTTCGCTTCTTCCTTCCCCACCTTATCTTAGGCATCTTCGTGGACACGGGTTATCGTTTGAACACAAAAATCGAGTAGATAGAGTCCAATTCGGAGTTCGAATTCGAGTAGTTATCCCTAGTTTCATGAAGAGAGAATGAAAGAGAAGTTAGAAAAGGGTTTTTTTTTTTTTTTTAGGCGCTGCTTGGAGAGTCTCGATTTTGATTTGGGGGGTTAGATCCGATAGAGTTGCTTGGATGAGGTTTTGGGTTGTAATTTGTTTATTTTAGTTAGGGTAATAAGGTAAATTTGTACTTTTTCGAACTAAAATTAATTGAAAACGAAAATCATTTTATACATTGTCTTTCTCAGATTTTGGTTTGAGATTGAGGGACTTTTGAGACGAAAACTCGAAGGTTTCGGAATGAGAACATTCCGGGTCCTCATAATGACCACGAGAGGACTCTATGTATAAGATTAGGTTTAGCCCCAAATCCTTGTTGTATTAGAACAGGGAAATCCCTAATTAACAAGACATGGGCTTGCCTACAACAAGACCCAAAAACTTATTGTTTCTCGTGGACTTATCTCAAGCCACAAGTAAAAAATTACAAAACAAGAGATTCTCATAAACAGCCCGGCCATCTTTCGTTCATATTGAATAGAATCAAAAAAATTTACTGATCAAAGAACGATACATATTGACAACAAAAAAAAAAAAAAATTGATTCGGAACATTATCATCACACCAATTTCAAGGAGAGTATTAGGAGATATGCTTATATTGACGTAACCATTATTGACTTACTCTTTACCAAAAGAAGTTAAAACCTTATGCACGTTAATCCCATGTCGTGGTCCGGATCAGTCAAGATTATCAAAACAAAAACTGAATTGTCAAACGATTATGTATGAACCGACCAAATTAACATTTTAAAAAGCATGGGAGGTTGTTGCCAAGTCAATTATTAGAGTAGTCATATACATCTCGGTCAATTGAATATGAAAAGAATGATTATCTATTGTTTTCTGTTTGCTTCTTGGGTATAAACATGTGGTTTTAACCACTCCTTTTTCTATTTTATTGTTGTTGTTGTGTCTTTTCGTTCAAAGAAGATAACAAGACTTGACACGTGGGCTAATTTTCTTTCATAAATTAACATACCATCATTCTTGCTAGTCGCTTTAAACATACTTAAATCTCAAAGAAACATAAGAATTGTGTGCCAAAATTAACGACTGAATCCAATTAACTACTATTTAAAAAAAAAAAAAATTAGCAACAGCTATAAATTTATTAAATTGTTCAGAAAACGAAGGCAAAATATTTACATAATCAATAAACAATTGTTATACATATACTAATATTTTAAAATTATTTGGATTGATTTAATCTTCCTATTTAATATAATTGTTAAATTAAGTCCCATACTAGAATGAATATGTAATAAAATCAAGAAATGAAGTGATATTAGTTTTGGAACAAAGTTTGATGGATAGGAAATTACTGTAATAACAATTAGAACTCGAAAATTGGAGTTAAATTTTGCCAATCAAAAAAAAAAAAATCTACTAAAGAATCAACGTGGAAAATCAAAATGGTAGATACAAAATTGTTTAGTTGTAGTCTTGTAGATAAAGGATAAAAAAATGTTTTTTTCCCTCCATATCTAGATCTTAAGTGAACTTATGTGATTTTAGAGCATCTCCAAAGAAGACCTCAAATCCTCAAATATGAGGTTTTGAGCATTCCAAAAGGAACAATTTGAGGTTTTACTATTCAAAACCTCAAAATTTGAGGTTCCATCTTTTTTTCTTTCATTTTAATCCCTACAATTATATATATATATATATATATCTTATAAATAATCTTACTAATATATATATATATATATATCTTATAAATAATCTTACTAATATTTTATGTATCATTTTATATAGCTCTATGATATAAGTTAATTATATGCTTCATCTATATAGTAACTCTTACTAATATTTTTGTGTATCATTTTATATAGGTTCATGATATAGTCTATTATATGCTTCATCTATATAGTGAAACTTACTAATATTTTTGTTTATCATTTTATATAGTTTTATGATATAGTCAATTATATACCTCATCTATATAGTGAATTATCACCAATAACTTTTTGGCTTTCTCCATCTGCATAATATTTAAAACATAAAAGTTTGTTAAATTTACAAATATCGTATATAAATTGAGTAGAAAAATTAGTGTACTTACAATATCAAATTCGGATGCACCACTCGGATGCATTTTAGAAATAATTATGTTTAATAATTTAGTATTTTATTTGTAATTCGTGATTTAGTTTTTGTGTGTTTTATTATTATTGTAATGTAATTTTATATTATAATGTAATGTTATATTAATTAATATTGCTTGTAATATTTTTTAAATGTATGTTTTAAAGCTATTATAAAAATTTTATAATCTTAATTAATTATTTTTAATAGTAGGGACTATAATATAAAATATATAAATTTTTGAAGTTAAATTTGAGGTTTTTCTTTGGAGAGAAACACCTCAAACCTCAAATTTGAAATTTTTCTTTGGAGATGCTCTTAGCATTGTGTTGATATTTATACTCACACAATTTTATGGTAAACTATGTCACTAATAAAAAAAAAAGAAAAATAATTTTGTCTAATTATATTATTCGTTCGTTGAGTTTTTATAGTATATAATAAAAATTAGATGAATAATATATTTTTTGACCAAAAATAAGAATAATAATTTTTTTTTAGTTCGAATTGTACTTTTTATTGCGGACTTACATTTTTTTTGGGGTCTACTGTAATATTGATCCAAATTTTATGAATGATAAAAAAAAAAAATTGGACTTATCCGATTTTCGTTTGATATAAACAACTATTCACAACCTAAATTTCATAGTACAATGAATGTATAGTAAAATCAAGAAATGAAGTGATATAATTTTGGAATTCAATTCATATTGAGTTAGATGGATAATAAATTATTGTAGTAAACGATGTCGGCAGTGACGAGTGTAGTTAGATATGCAACAACTCAAATCGGACATGAACATTATCAAGATATATCACCGACGAATCCTTTTGGGTCGTCCACAAAGTGAACTTCGATTTATAATTTAGTCGGTCCAAGGCCTTTCGTGTGAACACACGTTCTTGGATATTTTAACACGTGTTTCGTACGTACATTTATCTGCATTTGACACAAAATAATATATAGTTAACTATATTAACTAAGTGAATATATATTAGATGGTACATAGAAATTATTTTAGCTATTATTTAAAAAAAAAAACCTATTATCGACGAATCCAAAACCTAACCAATGCAAATAAAAATTAATTTTTAGATTTATTTTGATCAATCGAGCAGTTAAACCGATATTTTAGAATATTGATTATAAGTCTTCTTTTTTATTCAGTGATGATTCAGTGCTAGATGGTCGTCATATACTTCTAATACTATGCTTAACGTTCTTGTCAATTTAAATACATTTACTGCATTTATTTGGTGTCATTATAACAAACAAAAAAAAAGTAGATTCAATGATCAAAAAAAACTAAATACATCAGTTGTCAAAAAAAAAAAAAAATACTAATTAAATACATAAGCTCAATCAACGTGTCATGCACGTCCAATTCTTTGGTTCTGCCCATTCCTCACGTGTCACTATTTGTATGACGGCTACAAAAACACATGTTGGATTTGTCCGGAGACTACGAACTATATATAAGCCTCTCTCTCCATTGCCTCATATAGTTATATAATCATTTCACCAAAAACAGAAAGGAGCATAAACAATTTTGATTATATTGATAAAGGACAACACAACATGGCGAGCCAATGTGAGTCGAACGAAGAAATTGGCAATGGCCAATACTACTACAATGCCGAGGAAATAACAAGAATCATAAACGAGCCGGAGTATTATCCCCAAGGTTACAACTTGTCTGCCACCGCGATTTCCAGTATGGTGTCTGTTCTAACAAATGTTGTTTCCGGCGAAACTGAATCCTCGGCTTCTATCAGAGGGTTTGATGCATGTTCTTCTTTGCCTCCTCAGCCCTTGGTTACCGCCGAATTAGTAGATACCTTGCCGATTACTAGTTCAACTGGTATGTGTGTTTTATTTAGAGTCGTGTTTAGATTTATAGAGGCGTATGACAAATTATAAAATATGTGACTTTTTATTTTGAAAAGGGTTTTACCAATTTAAACATATGTTTTTTATTTTTTATAAGTTTTAGTTATCATTAACTTTTTCTTGAAAAAACATGATTTTAAAAACATTATAAAATCTTTATAAGAATTGTGAAAACATACATTTTCTTTGTAAGAAAATTTTCAAAATATTATATTATCTTGAAATTTAATCATACAATCTACGTATAGTGGTTAAAAAATCAAAATAAAACTATCTTAATTAACTAAACCAAACTATTTGTATAAAATATATGGCCCTTAAGTTTAGAATTTTTTTTGGTGACCTTTCTTGTAATAGGTGAAGGCTCAACATCCTTGGAGAGGCCAAGGAGATACAGAGGAGTGAGGCAACGACCATGGGGGAAATGGGCGGCGGAGATTCGAGACCCACACAAGGCAATGCGTGTTTGGCTCGGCACCTTCGAAACAGCCGAGGCAGCCGCAAGAGCCTACGATGAGGCGGCACTTCGCTTCAGGGGAAGCAAAGCAAAGCTCAATTTCCCTGAAAATGTTGGAACTCAAGCGATTCAACGAGATTCTTCTCACTTCTTGCAAAACTCGATGCCACCTCCTTCGACGACATACGTGGAACAATGTCCAAGTTTATCGTCTTTTTCTGGATACATTGAGCAACAACCATCATTAGTAGACATTTTGCAGCCAACGGGAGAGGAAAAGTATTGTTTCACACAGCCATGGACTGATTACGATCAATACCATTATTTCTCTTCCGGTTAATTTACATATTGTCAAGACTTTGTATTTCTTCTTATTCAATCTCCATTGCGATTGCATCACTCCAAACACAACTTGCAACCTGATTCTTGGATATGTGTTCGAATGTTATGAATATATGTTATGACCAAGATATACTTGGGCAGAACTAGAACTTTATTTAACTAGAGACAAAAAAAAACTAAAATAAAACATAGTCTAGAAATTGTTAAAAAAATTGTCTACAAATATACATGTTCCTTCATAGATTGAAATTTTTTTTATCACGATTTCATTTGTTAGGGTATCTCATGAAACAAAATAAAAAATCCCTAATTTTAATTAGGAAAAACAAACCGTCTAAATCATTTAACGTATTCGGTTGGTTATTTTCTAAAATATGCTCTAAAATCTAAATGGATACGGACTTGTAGAAAAAGGAAAAAAACTAATTGGGCTTTTGTCTTGCATCTTTTATCTTGTGGATTTTTTAATTTTAAATATATTCTTTAAAAGGAACGTGTATAAAAACATAAAGAAGTAATACACATAAAATAAGAAAAAGAGGGGGCATAATTTGATAAAATTACACTAATTTCAAAAAATTTAGGGGTGGCAGCTGCCCTCCCAATAACAACATACATCCGCCCCTGTACATTCTAAATTACAAAAAATTTACGGGTGTATATAATTTTGTGATCAATGGCCAGTCTCGTAACTAGCGTGTGTACATTCTACATTACACGAGACGAAAATGATCCACTTGTTACCTAACACTCATGTCATCTCTCTTGTGTAACACTAAACACTTTAACATGGTTTTCACAATAGTTTTAGACATCTAACACTAATAAAAAACCCAGTAAATCTCTACCTTTCTTTTAAGTAACATTTTTTTTTGTCTATAGCTCACCCAAGCACTTTTGGTTTTTTGTTTTGTTTTGAATTTGGGTTATGACACAGTGACATCAATACACAAACCGCTAAGGTCTTTTTCATTTGTGCAGTTGGAAGATGAATCTAAATGCTCCATCTGAATGGTGCATCCTGATGTTGTTCATTTCTGTTTTTGATTATCCATATGTATAAAGCATCTGGATGCAGCTATGTTCGTTTTTATAAATTTGCATCTTCATTCATATGCATTTAATACCAAATGACTAAAATAGACTCAATTACTCAACAGAGGATGACTTCAAGTATAGACAAAGCTAAAGCTAGTGATCGGTCTCATGGAGAATCATGAACTATTCAATTTTGGAAGGTAATAAATTTGTCAGAATCGTATAGAAAGCTCATCGAGGTTTACTTCTTCTTTTTTGGTATGAATGTAAAATTTATTCACCCAAAAAACCGTTGTTACAATGAATGCATCTTTAAACAAAAACAAGATTTTGAACTAGGGAAACAAAAGAATAAAGATAAGTAATTTGATAAACAATGGGAAAACCAAGCTACACTCTCGAGCCGAACCAAATGCAGAGACCATCAGCGAGTTTAGATAGGTCACCTAGTAATTATGTAATTGACCCGCCAAAAAAAAAAAAATTATGTAACATTGATAAATTACATTAAAATGACTAAAAATATAAAATGATTTTATATATTAATCCTTTTAAAATTAGTGCAATTCGATAACTAATTAAATAATTTTAAAGAGTAATTCCTTAAAATACCACACTTTTAAATTTTATTTCTAAAAATACCACAACAAAACTTTTTTTTTCTAAAAATACCACAACTATACTTTTGTTTCCAAAAATACCACAAAACTAAAACTAATTTTTAAGGATTTAGAATTTATTTTTATTTTTATTTGGATTCACTAATTTAGATTTAGGGTTTAGTTTTAAGGGGTTAGTGTTTAGTTTTGGGGGGTTAGGGTTTAGTTTTGGGGGTTTAGGGTTTAGTTTTGACAATTTAAAGTTAATTTTTAGTTTTGTAGTATTTTTGGAATTTAAAACTAATTGTAGTATTTTTGGAAAAAAAGTTTTACTATAGTATTTTTTGAAACAAAACAAAAAAATGTGGTATTTTTGAAGATTGTCCAATTTTAAAAGTCAAAATAATATTGTGAAAAAATAAGTTTTGTAAGCAAGTTTGAGAAAGTTTCCAATTTGAGAAAGTTTCCAACTAGAGAAAGAAAGTTAATTTGTTATCTCATTAATTTCTATCTTTTGATCCATGAAAAAGAATCGCTCTTTGGTTTATTATGATGAAAAAGAGTTGTAGAAAATGATCACACCTCTCGACTCAAACAAAGGAATTGGAGATAATTTTGTGTTATTTATTTTACATGTCCGTATTATATTATATTTTGGTCTGGGATATATAATCGAACCGAGATTTTTGGTTTTTGGTTTGGGTTTGGTTTTTTCGGCTGAACCGATTGGCAAGTTTTTAATTTGAATTCGATTACCCACAATTTTCGGTTCGGTTCGGGCTAACCCTAATTGCTGTACCGGTTTCCATCTCAAATCCCGGGAATTGAATTGTTTCTCTGTCGGAGAATCATCATCGGCCTCTGTTTCTTCTCTCCTCCTCTTCGTCGCCGTCGCTCTCTTCACCTGCGTGCGATGTGGTGTTTTGTCTCCTACTGATCTACGATTGCGCTCGGGTATCCTTATGAATTAGGGTTTTTCTGCGTATCGCGTTCTTTTGTGCTTTTTGATGGCTGGACACTGTCTTCGCTGCTAGATTTCGGATCATCCTCCGAAATGGCAGCACCAAGGCCGACGGGGAGCCAGGATCTGTTCGATACGTATTTTAGGAGAGCAGATTTGGATGGAGATGGTCATATCAGTGGAGCTGAGGCTCTCGCTTTCTTCCAAGGCTCCAATTTGCCTAAACACGTCCTCAGGTTCTGGAGAATACTTCTACTTCTTATAGGTTCTGAATTACATCTTTGATCTATGGGGTCTTTGGTAGTAAAATATGACGTATTATTGGAGAATCAAGCTCGATCTCGACATATCTAGGCTGAGAACGCTAACAACTGTTTTGTATTCTGTACTATAAGCTATTTTGTTCCGGATATAAGCTATTTCTGAGCGCCTATTGTACAATTATTCTTTGGATTTTTCATCCCTTGTAGGTATGGTCCTACGCAGATGCAAAAAAGGCTGGTTACATTGGTCGAGCGGAGTTTTATAATGCTCTAAAGTTGGTAACAGTGGCACAAAGTAGACGGGGATTAACTCCTGAGATAGTGAAGGCTGCAATCTATAGTCCTGCTTCAGCCAATATCCCTGCTCCAAAAATAAACCTTGCTGCAACACCCTCTCCACAGCCCAGGGGAGTTATGCATGCTACACAAGCTCAGGGAGTTACATCAGTGCCATCAGTAGCAGCTGGTATGAGAGGGCCTCAAATGGGTGGAACTGTAAGCACTAGTAACCAACTAGTAGTCCCGGGCCAGCAGAACCAATTCATTGGGCTACCTCCATCTCAACCACATAACTTTCAAAGCCAGGGTATGCCAGCTCGAGGGACTAATGCTCCTCGTCCTGCAAACCAGCCTATGCCATCTGATTGGCTCAGCGGCAGAAGTGTTGGGCCCTCTGGACAAGTGAATTCTCAAATTCCTTCGAGTCAGAGTCCATATGGTTTGACAGCACCTAGTTCAATTGCCAACCCTATACCAAAACCACATATGACACCTGCAGTATCTACAACAGCCAGATCCCAAGAATCAATCCCTGTACACAAGCCCCAAGATTTGTCTGCTCCTTCAGGTGCTCGTTCTCCAGATTCTCAATCGAATCAATTGGTAGCCAAGGATCCCAAGGAACTGGCTGCATCAGGAAACGGGTTTGCCTCTGACTCACTTTTTGGAGATGTGTTTTCAGGTTATTCCACGCAGCCAAAACAACATACTACGGGAAGTACATCGACAATGGGCATCTCATCTGTATATGTCAAGAGGAAGGCAAATCAATTGGTTGCAGCTTCAGATATTCATGATGCAAGTAAGAGCCAGATTCCTCTCTCTGATGGCTACTTCAAGCGAAGTAAAAATCAGCTAGTAAGGAATTCAAAGAGCCATGTCAATCAGTCAGTTTCCTTACCTGATGATGCGTTAGATTCACAAGCAGCTACAAACATGGTTTCGGAAAGATCATCTAGCTCAGCATTCTCTGACTCTGGTATGTAAAGCGAAGTAAACATCTGTCAGCGCTCTTTGAGCATCTATCAGGACTGCATTCAAATTGATTATGATACGCATGTTTCTTTAGGAGATCCTAAAGAGTGGATGGTTTATTCCTGGAAAAAGAAAAGGAATAGTCGGTTTGATCTGGCTTATTCCTTTTCGTTTTTCCAGGAATAAACCATCCATGGTTTATGATTTATTACAGAAACATGCGTATCAGATTCCCTTTTTGATATACTTTTATATGTTTTTGCGGTTTGCCCCATAACAAGATTTAAGAAATGAAGTAATTGGTCCTCTTTTTTATTTGCAGCTGTCATGAGACCATATAAGCAGTCAAAATTTTCTCTGGTTTGGACGCAAAATGATCCACAGTCAAGAATGCCCATGGATCACATGCGCTATCAGAGGATCTTGCCGCAACTTGTTCCTTGGAAGAGAGTGACATACTGGAGAAGATTAATGAATTCAGCGTCTGCTTTGCCAAATGGTTCTTTTTCAAACATCAGGTATCTTAGCATCTAATGTACTCATATTCCTTGAGCTGCAACTCTTTTTTGTGTTTGCAAACTTGATGACAGGACATTCCAATCTTCAGCCGAAAGTTGTCGATGATGAGGAAGAGACATACAGTTTATACAAGATCAACTAATGGGTATTCGCTTAGAAAATCCAAGGTATTAAGTATTGGTGGGTCGCATTTAAAATGGTCCAAGTCCATTGAGAGAGACTCGAGAAAAGCTAATGAGGTTAGTTTCTTCACTAAAGTGTGGTCGGGCCTGTCTGTGGAAGAATTGCTTCTTTAGCACAACTGAAAGTGGTGTAGACAACTATTTATTTTTTTCCCCTATTTATACAGGAAGCCGCCTTGGCTGTGGCTGCATTTTCAAAGAAAGAAAGTGAAAAGCATTGTGGACAAAGTAATACTAGGATGACAAGCAGAAACCATCTGGCACGTAAGTTGGTTCACGATAAGTATCCATGGCCAGTTATTTGGACGAATTATCCTATTTTTGCGGAGGTCTCCTGGCCAGTTAGTAAAAAGCCTCGACTCCATTTCTCTTGGATTTATTTTCTTGCTGTTTCTTGAGATGCCCAGATGACTCTGTTTCTGCCATCAAGGTTTTTTCTTATCAACTTCTGTTCTTCAGGGGATCGTGTTTTCAGGTTTGGTTCCCTTCGCTATAAAATGGACTCTTCAAGGCGAACTCTTCAGAGAATATCTGGTAGGATATCCTAAAGTAAAAACATAAACGCCTTAGTTTGAATTGTAGATGTGCTTTGGATATACGAAAACTGAAATACACACACACGTGCATGTATTAGATCCTGGTCACTCCCTCTAGGTAGTTGATGAGTCTCAACAAAGGTTTTGATCAGATATGAGAACTCTCTGTTGCTTGAAACTGTTAGTTTTTCATTAGTTGCAACTTGCACGAGAGTCTTAGCCTCATGTATCTCTACTGAGCTTAATTATGATTTTTGGTCAGATGTTGATTCACCATGCTCTGGAACTTGTGAAAATGGGAAAGGTGCAGAAAGACCGTTCATCCCAAAGAGATTGGTGATCGGCAATGAAGAGTATGTATTTCTTGATGCAAAACTGTCCTAATTAGTCTCAGTCGAACATTGAGTTCAATTTTGCAGATATGTTCGTGTGGGAAATGGTAACCAGCTTGTCAGAGATCCAAAGAAAAGAAGTCGTGTGTTGGCAAATAAGAAGGTCAGATGGAGCCTGCACAATGTCCGGTTGCGTTTGGCTAAAAAGAAGAAGTACTGCCAGTTTTTCACAAGATTCGGAAAATGCAACAAAGATGACGGAAAAAAATGTCCCTATGTTCATGACCCCTCAAAAATTGCAGTTTGCACCAAATTTTTGAATGGATTGTGTGCCAATGCAAATTGCAGATTGACCCACAAGGTTGTCCTACGAAGTCATTGCTGCAGAATTGTGCTTCACAGAAATCTCTAACTTGTTAACTTATATTTCTTCCGCAGGTCATTCCAGAAAGGATGCCTGATTGTTGTTATTTTCTGCAAGGTAAGAATTTTTCCGCTGTTCTAAGATCCCATTGCGGCTTACGCACAATACTGATACCTATAACGCAGGCCTATGCAACAACGAGGCATGTCCATATAGGCATGTGCATGTGAACCCGAGTGCCCCTATATGTGATGGATTTTTAAAGGGATACTGTTCAGAGGGAGACGAGGTAAGGATTCATTCAATTGGTGCGCATCTATTGCTTGTTGACATGCATATGCACGTTTCTTTAGTGACTCTTATAGCGACTTCAATCTGATATAATTGTTTTTCTGTACCACAAAGACTGTATAAGGGAAAGAGATCCGTCTCTGGCTTTATGTTACATATTTTACTTATCCCTCTCAATTCGCTGACAAACACTTTGATGAAGTAAGATTGCGGATTGTCTCTACATAATGGTAACAGTGTCGGAAGAAGCATTCCTACACATGCCCGGTTTTTGAAGCCACTGGATCATGCTCTCAAGGATCAAAATGCAAGCTCCACCACCCCAAGAACCAAAGCAAAGGAAGAAAGACGAAAAGACCAAGCGAGAAAAATTCTCGTGGGCGTTACTTTGGTTCTTCACTTCACAAAGTCTTTTCCGAGTCTGAGCCAATGGTACTCGATACTAACAGTGAAGTTTTTGGAATGGAAGGCCTCGACTTTATTACCCTTGGCGCTACCGAGTATGAAGCCGGTGAAAACAATGATCGAGCCAGCGATAGTGAAGCACCGGTTTCAATATACAATCTAATCAGACCAGTTGCTTTGATGCAGTAAGAAGCAAGTTTTTGGCGAGTACAAAGGTAAGCACACGTCTTCTGATACGTTCTCCTGGAGTTTTTTAGGGAGTTAGCTTTTGTTGTCTAGATATACGTTCGAATTGTACATATTTATCTGTAAATGATCCAAAAGTTGGAATACATTTATTTTTTTGTAAGTTGGCTTGGAAACCTTATTGCACTTGAAGACGTTGGTAGAGATAATCGCATAACAGACACCTGAAGCAACTGGGCTAGTGACCAGTCTTGAATCGTGAACTAGTACACAATGATAAAATTGTTAGAAACGTAATGTTTCAATATATATGTCCTTCTTGAAAGTAGTATTTTCATAGTTTTTAAAACTATTAGGTTTCGTAGGTTCTTACAATTATACATGTTTGTGTTTCAATTAAGTCCGCAGAAATAGTAAAAAATTTCTAGATTTAAACTCCATTTTATTAAAAATTAATGATATTTGCTACCATTAGAGACGGTGGTTGGAAATTCAGGATTTTTAGTTTTACTACCTTTTTTTTGTCATCTTTTTTTNTTTTTTTTTTTTTTCCCTTTTTTTTTTTTTTTTTTTTTTTTTTTTTTTTTTGTCTTCTCTTTACGGTCAAAATCCATCACTCACCGCATGATGACTCCATTGCAAGAAGTTTTTTTTTTATGGTTTGAGAGGTTCTACTAGATTCTATTGGTTGGTTTGTAATTCTTAATTAGATTAATTTATTTCATCAATTCATATAATTCACGTTGAACTCGCCTTGAATCTTAGTGAGTTTATATCATATATTAGAACTTTCGTTATTATTGTATGATCAATCTCAAAAGGTCTAATACAGATATTAAACAATGCCTTTAAAAATGTGGAATTGATTTTATGTTACAAATCATATATATAATAGAATAATTTTCTTTCCTCTTAAGGTGTCCACATCATCAAAAAAAATTTATATTAAAATAAAACTAAACGACTTAATTAATTTTTACAATATTAAAAAAAATTACATTAAAACTAAAATTAAATGAGTCTATTAATTCCTATATTATTATATTTATTGTTTTAGGCTAAAAAAAATTAGAATACACAAAAATTAACATGACAAATATAGTTTTATAAGAACTAATAAACATAAACAATATTCATTGGATAGAATGTTACATAAAATTACTAATATTTTAAATTTTAATTGATAACCACTCTATAATACGCGGGTAATCAACTATATATATATATATATGATTTGTATATTGATTAAAAATATGAGATTTGAAAATTATAATATTACAATTTGTAGAGAGATATTTTTTTTTAAGATCAACCAAAAATCAAAGATTAAACAAAAACTCGGAAAATTTATACGAAAAATCTTCAGAAGAACTCAGCTTAGCTCAAGCAATTCAGGTAAAACATGATGTTGAAGGTTTGAAGAAAAAGATTGATGATCTGTACCCTCAATTCCATCAAACAATCATCCCTCGTCAAAATTACCATGTTGGAAGTTCTAGCAATGTTTCTTCTGGTACTGTTCATGGTGGTAATATCTACACCAACCAGAATTTATTTGATAAGAACACAATGATGGGTGTGAAGACATTCTATTATGATCAAAACATGATTACGCCTAATCATACGCCATCGTTTGCAGATAATCAGATTGTGCTATGAATCGTACGCCATGGTACAACCAAAGCCAGATTCAAAACCAGGAGTTTCATTATGGGCCTCGTTACTATTTAGTTCTGTTGTGTGACTTTTAAGTCTTCAATTGTTTGTTGTGTCTTTTTCGTTAGTTTTTTTTTTTTTTTGAATTGAATGTAAAATTTTATTCAAACCCAAAAAAAAACTTTTGTACAATGATTCAAGACCGGTTCTAATCGTGTGTCGTAGATGCATTTGCACCGGGTCCAGAGTCCAAATTTAAAAAATTTACACTGAGTCGAAGACCCAAAATTAATATTAAAAATTTTACACTGAGTCTAGGATCCAAAATTTTCTAATATTGCACCGGATCTCTCCAACAATTGAGCATGGCCTATGATTGCAGCAACAATTTGACCGAGTCAGACCGCTAGGACACTGAAGCCATCACCGGAGAAGCGACTGGAAACCAAAGCTTCGCTGCCTTGGAAACTGATAGAGAAGGTTGATTTCCTCCTGAAAAAACATCACCACCTGAAACCCAGCAAGGAAAAGAAGAAAAAAACAGACAAAGAAGCAAAAGAGGTACAACGCCGGGGCTCGAAAGCCACCGGACGTTGGCCAAAAACAAGCGGCGGCTAGAGTTGAGTTTTATAGAAGAGAGAGAAGAGAGGAAAATTAGGTTTTTTATGATTTCTTTTATTATAAACAGAATCTTGATTAGATACTATATATATATATATTTGTTTTTTTTTACGGCAATATATATATATATATATATATATAAATGTTTTTACGAAGTTATTATTTATTAACATTTATATATAAAGCAATGTTATTGTATAAATAAAAGAGAAACATGTAAAAAGAAAATGGGTATCTATATGGAGTTGGAGAGTTTCGAGATTACTTATAAATGGTAAGTGATAACACTTTTCTTTAAAATAATTTTGTAGCTTTTTTTTGTAATCGGCGTAATTACTTACCATTTAGTAAAATTTTTTTTGCTAAATGATAAGTGGTAACACTTTCATTTAAAATAAGTGATATTCGGCGTTCTAGTCCTCGATTATCTACAGCACCGTATCTAGCTTTCTGGAATATCAAGGATTGTCGTTCGACTCCGTTTACTTGTCAATGATTATATATCTCCTAATTAGTATTGATAATTTCGTCATATATCTCATCATCTATTTATGACAAAGTACCGCGTTATTATTGGTCTTACCTTTCGATTGAAAAATACATTTTTTTTTGCTTACTTATTTGTTTATTTTTACACATCGTTTAAAAAAATAAACTTTTTTTTTTCCTTTTGTTTTACTTATTTTTTACTTATTTTTGATAGTTAGTCTCAGTTTTATTCAAAAGTGACGAAAGTTGAGATTGACATATCAAAAATTAGTGGACATTTTCTTAATATTTTATTTATAATTTTGTAACATATTTGTGTTGATAGTTTTCATTTGATCTATGAAATGTAAATGGTTGGATTTGCTGTAAACTTGATCTCCAACTAACCGTGTTGCCTCCAACCTTGAAAACATAGCCATAAACTGACCTTCTTCTGTCTAATTCAGCAGCGTAATCTGAATCACAAAATCCTTCAATTTTAAAATTTTATGACTTTGTGAATGTGAGACACACACCCGTAGCTCTCTTTAAGTATCTTAAAATCCATTTAACCGCAAACCAATGAATTCTTTCGGGATTCGCGATGAATCTGCTCACCAAGCAGATGGCATAAGCTAGATCAGGCCTCGAGCCTATCATAGCATACATCAAGCTCCCTACTGTGCTAGCATAGGGAAATGAATCCATCAGTTGTGTCTCTGTTATCAACTCTTCCTGCGTTAAACTCTTAAGCTTGAACTGAGAATTACATAGACTTACAACAGCCTTGCAACCGTCCATGTTAAAAGTCCTTAACATCTGTTTAAGATATCTTTCCTGTGATAACTTCATAATACCCCTTTTCCAGTCTCTGATGATGTCCATACCAAGGATTCTAGTGGCTGGTCCTAGATCCTTCATCTCAAACTGTTTGTTCAAGCTTGCCTTTAAGACCTTAATATTTTCCATGTCTTTTGCTGCCACAAGCATGTCATCCACATATAGTAGGAGATATACCATATCATCAAAACATGATCCCTTAGTGTAAACACATGGATCCTTAGTGCATCTCTGAAACTCATGTGACTTCATAAATGCATCAATATTTGATTCCATTGTCTAGGAGACTGTTTCAGACCATAGAGAGACTTCTTTAGAAGACAAACTTTATCTTCATTCCCCTTCTCTATAAAACCTTATGGCTGACTCATGTAGATAACCTCGTCAAGTGTACCATGTAAGAAAGCAGTCTTCACGTCTAGTTGTTCCAATTCCAGATCGAAATTCACCACAACTGACAGCATGATTCTGATAGAAACGTGCTTAACCACATGAGCGAATATCTTATTGTAATCAACTCCCTCAACCTGTGTAAATCCCTTAGCTACAAGCTTTGCCTTGTATCTAGCATTTTCAACACCCGGAATACCCTCTTTCAGTTTGAAGATCCATTTACACCCGATTATCTTCTGCTTTACTGGTTTTGGAACAAGCTCAAATGTTTCATCCTTGTCTAGAGATTCTTTTTCTTCTATCATAGCCTGGTTCCACTTCTTCCAGTCTCTACTTCTTCTTGCTTCTGATACAGACTTAGGTTCATCTAACTCTATGCTTTCAGAACATGATAAAGCATAAGCTAAAAAATCAGCTCCTTCAAACCTGGATGGTGGTTTGATGGTTCTCCTTTCCCTGTCTCTTGCCAGCCTATAATCATCAAGAGACTCTAAATTCTGGTTTTCTTCTTCACTAGATTCTGATTCTGATTCCTCTTCCGATTCATATTCTGAACTTTCTGAAGTATCTCCACCTTGACCAGTAGAACTCGTACTTCCTGAAACTTCTCCACCTTGACTAGTAGACTCTTGAACCGAATCACTAAGAGATGGACCCTGAATCAACTCAGTGCTGAAAGTAACTTTTTTCTTCTTAGATTTAGTCACATCCTTCTGATCATGGTCCTTATACAGCTTTTCGTCATCAAAGACTACATTCNTATACAGCTTTTCTTCATCAAAGACTACATTCCTGCTGATAGTAGATTTCTGATCTTCTGGTAACCACACCCTGTAACCTTTAGTACCCTGTGGGTATCCCATGAAAAATCCCTTAACAGCTCTAGGATTCATCTTGTCCCATGTTATGTGAACATAAGCAACACAACCAAACCGCCTGAGATAACTGTAATCAACCTTTGAACCTGACCATACCTCTTCTGGAATCTTAAACTTCATCGATGCATTTGGTGATCTGTTTATAAGATAAACCGTAGTAGAAGCTGCTTCAGCCCACAATTTCCTTTCCATTCCTGTTTATGCTAACATACACCTGATTTTATCAGCTATTGTCATGTTCATCCGCTCAAATACTCCGTTTTGCTGCAGAGTATAAACACAAGTCCTGTGTCGCATAATCTCTGAATCTCGACATAGCTTATCATTCTGATTGTTGCAGAACTCAAACCCGTTGTCTGTTCTTAGACACTTGATCTTCTTTTCTGTCTGATTTTCCACAAGTGACTTCCACTCTGAAAAATGCTCAAACACTTCATCTTTACTCCTTAGGAATCTAATCCAAACCTTCCTTGAGTAATCATCGATGAATGTGAGAAAGTATCTACATCCAGACATACTTGGCTCGTTTGTACTTGATCCTCATAGATCACTGTGAATGTATTCTAAAATACCTTTAGTTGTGTGTTTACCTTCTGGAAAATTCTGCTTGTGAGACTTACCAAACACACACTCTTCACATAAATCTAAAGTGTGGACTTCCTTTGAGTCTAGATAACCTTCTTTGACCAGAAGATTCATGTTCTTAAAACTCATGTGTCCTAACCTGGAATGCTATCTGTTTGTCAAAGTAACTTCAGCTTTAACCACAAATGCTTCTCCTTTCACAACTGTTCCCTGCAAATAGTACAGCCCATTCTCGTATTTCCCTGAAATAACCTTCTGGCCTTTCCTGTAGAAAGTGACTATGAAGTCTTCCACTTCCTACTTACACCCACTCTTTTCTAACTCGCCATATGAGATGAGATTTTTGCCCATGGTTGGCATATATCTCACTTCAGTCAATATCACATAATTTTCCTTTGAATTTAGGATCTTAATTTTACCAATTCATTTGACTTCACTGTAGGTATCATTACCCATCAATACCTTGCCTCCATCGAACTCCTTGAAGTCAAACACAGCATCCCTGTCTGGTGTCATATGGAATGTGCACCCTGAATCCATGACCCAGTTATTCTTGGTGTATTATATGCTTGCTATTAAGACCATAGGTAGCCCTCGTTCATTCTGAGCTACATTTGCAGATTCAGTTTGTTTCCAGTTCTTCTTTTCAGGACAGTCCCTTTTGTAATGTCTTTCTTTGTCGCAGATCCAACATTCCCTAGGCTTTGGCTGATTTCTTGGCCTAGATTTTGACCGTGTATCTCTGCTCTTTGATCTACCTCTCCACTGACTAGAATTCTTCTTTTCAGGTCTTCCTCTGCTCACAACCATACCTTCTGCCTGTGACTTCGCCCTTCCTAGGAGCCCACTTTCCTTGAGCTCAACTTCCTTGGCGTATGCAGAAGTGGTAACTTCATCTACGGTTAGTGTCTCTTTTCTGTTACCCTATTTCAGTATATGAACTAGTGAGTCAAACTGCTTTGGTAATCTAGACATAATTTGAATTGCTTGATCCTCGTCACTCACATTTATGTTCAAACTTGCCAAATCATCTACTAGCTTGAAGAACGCATCCATATTCTCATCTATGCTTTTGTGCTCTTCCATCTTAAAGCTTGCAAATCTTTGCTTTAGGTAGATCTGTTTTGGTAGTGTCTTTGTCTGGTAATCCCTCTCTAGAGCTCTCCAAACTCCTAGGGCTGAAGTTTCGTTCTTCACTTTTCGCAAGATCAGATTGCTAAGACAAGAGCATATTAAGTTCTTTGCTCTTTTATCCTTATTCTTTCTCATTGGATCCACATGAGAAACGCCAGTCTTGGCTTCTGAAATCTCGCCTTCTTTTTCTTTTCCCTTTACCGAGACAGTGTTGGATTCTTCTTCTTCCTCAACAGAATCCAAACCTTGAATTTCAAGTTGCATAAGCATCTTGAATTTCCACAATCCAAAGTCTCCCTTACCATCAAACCTCTCCACCTCAAATTTACCTTGAGTTGGTTCCATGATTCAGACTTTATGTGATCCTTTGTTGACTTGTACACTTGATTGAATAACCCTAAACTTTCTGTAACAACACCAATCGCAGATCAGAAACTAAAACCGTATTCTTCTCTTTGCTTAACCTGATGCTCTGATACCACTTGTGAAAGAATTTAAACCAATTTAACCTCAACCTTAGCTAGTTTGAACTAAGCTAAACCTGATCAATTAACTTTGACACGTTTGATTTGACGTTGTTGATTCAATTAAGACACAAGAACTTTGTTTACCCAGTTTACGAAATGATTAACGCTATGTCTGGGGAGAGACTGTCCTCTCAATGATCCACTAGAAAATTCAATCAAGAGTAATACAATAAGGTTTAAATTCTCTATCTCACTTGTGACTCTCTCTAATCCTCTTACAGATTTTACCGAGACAAGCAACAAGCTATAAGGAGATGACCAAGAGAAACTACCAATTGAAGAAGATGAAGATCTTGGAGAACTCTTGACCATATTCTCTCTGTTTTCCCTTCTCTCAATCTCTCACAACTCTTCTTTTCAAGTTAGGGTTTTAGGAACAAGTCTTGTACAGCTTTATACACCAAGCTGAAATCGATATGGGCCTTAGTGCACTAGCCCAACGTCTTGATCTCTATTTCCACCTTTTAATTTTGCTTTTGAAAAAACGTGGGCCCATGATGACCCAAAAGCCCATGAATCCACAATATTGATGAAAGTTGAGATTTACATATCAAAATTGATGAAAGTTGAGATTCACCAGTTTTGCTTACTTATTTTTTGCTTATTTTTGACATATCGTTTTAAAAATACTTTTTTTTTTACTTATTTTTATTTACTATTGATATGTAAATCTCAATTTTCATCATTTTATTTTGTAAAATATTTGTGTTGAAAATAGTTTTCATATATGTGATCTATGAAATGTAAAATAGTGCGGTTTTACATATATTAACAACAGCTTGTTGGATTCTAATTTCCAACATTGCAATGGCCTCTCTCTTTCTCTACATTGCAGAGCTGAGGTACGTAATGGCTACGACTTGCTTGGCCTGAAGATATTGCTAAATTGACTTCTCAGTCAACACGATTTATAATTCGTGAGGTTGACAGCTAATAATAATAATTTTATAGAAATACTACCGTAATATTAAATTACTTCAACTTTTGCTAATTCTATCTACAATCATATTAATACTTAACAACAAATTACAACTTCGCAAATTAAAAACTAAAAAAGTAGTTTTTATTTAGAAAATAAATATTTAATACAAAAACATATGATTAAGAAATATAAAAAATTCTTGCGGCGTATCGCGGATATTTACCTAGTTAATTTTAATATTCATTAGTTAAAAATGGTGTTTTAAAATGTTGCTTATTATTTAACAAAAAAAAAAGTCTATTTTTAATTTTAATCATTAAAGTACAAACCTATTAAATTAAATTTCTTTCTGATATAAGTTATTTAATACATATTTATCTATCTTTACATTTTTGTAAGATTATGTTTTTTATTATTTATTATTTTTATTATTTATCGTTTGAAATCATATATTATTTTGTTGTGAAAGTGTTGTTTATTCTCATTGATATCAAGGANTGTTGTGAAAGTGTTGTTTATTCTCATTGATATCAAGGACTATATATACAAGTACATAGACCGTCATAGGAACGAGATAGACTCTATCTCTAGGATAGAGATAACAACAATATAGAGATAAATATCAAGTCAACCATAAAGATAATTCCTAACACTCCCCCTTGGTTGACGCGT
>OVAY01000776.1:0-45192 GCA_900406395.1 Kernera saxatilis | reverse complement strand
AAAGCTTTAAAAGGTCAGACCCCTTACGAGAGCTTCACGTCCAAGAAACCCGAAATCGAAGTGGAGCACGTACCCGGTGTAGAACAGAAAACGGACATTCTCACTAAGCCATTAGCGAGAATCAAGTTCAAAGAAATGAAAAGCCTAATCGGAGTTCAAGAGATCAAACTTCCCAGAGTTCAAGTTGGAATTATGGGGGAGAATGTTGGATAATTCTAATTACTTGTTGGAAAGCTATCTCATTAGGAAGTTGCTTAAGAGATAGAGATAAAGATTCACAAATAAGTTCTAGATAAGGATTAGAAGATTTAGATAAAATTTGTGCATATTCCTAATAGAATAAGGAAGAGTTTATTCCTCTATAAATAAAGGTCTATGGAGAGATGTTCCTAACACCAAGAGAGAGATTTAGTTTTGAGAGAGTTTCTAAATCAATAAAGAAAAGTTGTTCTTTATATTCTTTCTTATACGATTTGATTTTGTAAATTCAATTTCCATTTATATTGTTGCGAAATGCGAATGGATAAATTTAGATTGTTTTTTGTTTTTTTATAAAGATTTAGATTGGGTTTTGGTCTAGTAAAATATCCGGTAGACTAGCTTTTCCGATAAATCAACTTATTATTGAGATTAATCGAGTTTATGTGTGTTGTTAACTTGTTGTGTTGGTATGGTTTTTGCAAAACAAGTTAAACCTCGTGTGGTCATACGGACCCTCTAATTTGGTGTCGAAATCTGAATCACCTAAAGCTATGAAAATTAAAGAGTCCTTTAACTTGTTTTTGGGAAATATTATTTAGTTATCAGATTAAAAAACACTTTTTGAAAAAGGTAGTTCCGATAAATAAGGTGAGTGCTCTTTCACCTTATCCGTTAAAAAAGTGGAGAAAACAAGCATCTTTGTCTTCTCCTAATTTCTTCGTCGAACAGAAAAAACTGAACTCACACCATTTCCTCTTATCTCTACAACAATGGCTCGACCTTTCTCCCCCTCACTTTCTCTCTCTAGGTGCCGCTTAGCTGCATCTTCTCTTCTTCCTTCATCTCGAACCATCTTCTTCCGATCTCAATCCTCGAATCGCCGACCCAACCGCGGCGGTGAACTCTACGAGATCGATACCGCCGCGTCGCAATCGCAATCGGAACCTCTCCTACAGAAGCTAGAAGACGCCGTACACCGAATAATGGTACGCCGATCAGCACCCGATTGGCTCCCTTTTGTTCCCGGTGCTTCGTACTGGGTCCCACCGCCTAGATCCCAGTCTCATGGGATCGCTAAGCTCGTTGAGAAGCTGGCGAATCCGATCGGTGATGAAGAATCTATCTCGATCTCATCCGGTCGAGGATGGCCTTCCTCTGATTACTTCATCAAAGGTTTCATATTATTTCTGTTGCCTTTTGATCGTGATTGTGTTTGGTGACGCTAGTAATTGTTGAAATACAAATAAGACAATACCCTTTGAAATTGTATAAAATTTTTGATCTGAAAAAGCTTTGATTTTTACATAACTTTTGCGGAATCTATAATCTGTATAGGTTTTGTAGCATTCACTGGTGGCACCAGGGCAATCTTGGCTTATCGTCATTCAAATTACTGATGATTATAGATGCATTTCTTTCATACTTCTCTTGCTTGCTCAAGGAGTTTGATGGAAAGGACATTGAGAAGAAACATTTGGTCTGTCTGTTCTAGAGTTGTCGTCGTCTGAAATTGTTGACAGATTCAGATATCACTGATGGAAATGGGTGACCAGCATCGATAGTAACATCTGACCATGGCTTAGAGAGTTTTTCCTTTATAGGTAGTGTCGTGATGGATTAGGTTTCTTCTTATATCATGGTTGAAAGTCGAAATGTAGTGTTAGTTATCTTGTTGCTTTCGCTTCTTGCCGAATAACCACTCTGTTTTTTGTGTTTTTTTTATAAAGAATGGTCTGTTAGGTATTTGCATACTTTAGAGGCAAATGTTGTGCTTTGATCGCATCCTGTAGCGTCAAATATGTTTTTTTGGGTATAATGTTACTTCAATGTTTGGTCATTTTAGCATTTCTAAAAAGCTGACCAGCCTCTGTTTTTGTGTATAGGTGTACAGCCTCAATCAGTGGAGACGGAGATAGCTTCAAATACTGCATCTCACTCTGAAGATGAGGAAGCGTAACCACAAAATTCGTCAAACCAGTGTCTGGGTAAGTTATGAGCTAATCACAGCAATCGTATATAACTTTCTATTCATATTTCACTAGTCGAAAGTAGTAAGTGTTTTGAGTAATTCAGGGAAATTTAAAGAGCAAATCGACTTAAAAACCGCTGCTAGTGTTTTTGGGTAGTAAAGCCTTCTCAGTTAATGTGAGATAATATTGACTAAGTTGGCATTGGCATATCCATTACACGAATTTCTTTGGCCTCTGATGAGAAAAATATCAAAACTTTGCAGGCTCTTCAATATTTGTTGATTTTAAGCACGAATCAATGAAGATTTGAACCACCAAGAGCAGCTGCGAAGACATGGCATGGTTTAGACTTTAGATAGGGTAGAGTAAGCAAACCTTTTACAGTCATCAGATCCTTCCAGTTCTGAAATGTGAAATTGAATAAGAAAAGGCGCTGTCGCTTAGCCCTCTGTTTTAATGTAATCTTCCTTATAACAGTTTGTTGAATCGTGTGTATATACATATGCGCATCAACTCGCAGGTTCAATTCTCATTAACACTTTTTGCAGCCTGTTTTGTTTGATGCACTTACTGCCTTAAAGACCCAAAAGTAATGTAAAAAAATAAGAAATTTATAGATTTAGGATCTGCGAAGATATGGTTTGGAGGTGGAACAATATCATTACATTTTTCAGCAGGCAGTATACAAATCGTGTGTACATAAGGGACAACTACTCTGAAGCTATGAACATGTGAGCAGAAAAGAAAAAAAGGTCTAAACAATAGCTGACAGGTCATGTATCAGAATTTGCCTCCTGTTCTAAAATCTCCCCGTTTGCTCGCTTCAGCACACAGTTTCCAAGAGATTGAGAATTCGGACAGAGCATGGAGAGACAGAACATGCATAGTCCTGTTTCAGGGTAGAAGAACTAGTCAGAAACCACTTTGCAATATTTGACACATGCAAGAAGAAGAATTTTCCAAATGAATGCAAAGTTGTGTCTCACTCCTTTACTAATGTTTCCTTCAGACAGATTTTGTGGCTATGTTCATCTGCCGGACACTGCCATCTAGTATCTTACACAAGGGTTTGAAAAGCGAACAACAGAACTTTACTTCCACCAAAAGAACATGGCCAATTTCTATTACATATTGATATTTAGTGTTACTCATCAAGTACCAAGACTCTCTTCTACATTAAAGTGAAATTTTGTACAAGTCTGAGACGTAATGTGGATGCTTTTACCTGCATAAGCAACGGTTACACCTGACATGAGTCGCCCGAGAGCTGATAAGAAGTAAAGGCAGATTACGACCTAAAAGAAAAAGCATCAGACCAACATCTTTAATATAGGACACAATGAACGAGTTAAACAATCAGCAATGCATTTATTTGGTAATTGGGTAAAGATAGTAATATACCGATGCTGATGCATTTAGATATACGCATCATCAAAGAATAGCATCTTATATACGCTGAGTTGGTAACTAAGGACACACTTGCCTTGACAAAAAGCCTCTTGTCATGTCCTGTTGCTGCAACCCTCAGAACGGCCTCTGCTGCTCCAACGGTATTAGCTAAGCGCGCAACGATGTTACTTGCTGTGTCCTGTGATATTTGCCACTCTAGTGGATCCACTGGAACCCTTGAGAAAAGTTGATAGAGTTGTAAATCATGTGGCCAAAAAAGCAATAGTCTTGGAATAGATTATATGCCAGAGAGTAGAAGATCATGGGATCCTTGAGAATTTTTGGGATTATGACTCATGCATTGTTCACAGAGAACGGAAGAGGATGATAGAATGACGAAAAGGCTGAAGTAAGATCAAAGCATTATTAATTCACATTCACCCAGAAATAAAAGACACCTAGTTTCAGTTCATGCATTAGAGTTTGTGTAGAAAAAAGCAACCAAATTTCATAGGCAGAGAGAAGAGATGAATTGCAAAGCAAATCAATTTCACTATCAAAAATAACATCACTAATTGAAAAACCGCATCGCAAAAATCACAACCCAATTCGACAAACATATCTAGCGAGAACTGTCACGAATCAAACGAGCCAAAGAATTTCGTATCTTCTCTGTCTCCAAACAGAAAATCAGAAACTGAAGAACACAATCCAATACCGGAAAAAGAAAGAATCGAAAAATCTGAGACTTACGATACATTGAGTTGACGGAAAAGGAGACCGAGAATGGCGAGGGAGCATAAGAGTACAATGAGAACATCGGCGAAGAGAGAGAGAAGAGTTGCGTTGCGATATGCGCAGTGGTAATACACAAGCGTTCCGCTAATCAGCAATCCCATGGCTTTTCCCACTTCTCCCATCTCTCTTCACCCAAAACTTGCTTTCCTTTACTCACTCTCGGATTTTCCCAGAAAAATTTACTCTTCCCGGAAAATAAACTCTTCAAGCATGTCTTTGTAGTTAACGAAATACAGAAGGAAGGAACACAGAAACATCATTAACGGACCCACTTATTGGGCCTTAAATAGATTTTATAAGGCCCATAAAATTTTGCCACGTGGCCACTAAGCACAAGGCCGGATCTACAAGCGTAGCGTGTGAAGTCATGTACAGGATCGCCCCACGATTTCGTCAATCAGATCAACTTCTACAACTCTTTCAATATCTACGTGCCTCCCCTCTCTTCTTGTGACCACTCTTCCTGTCTGTTCGTTCACTGGTTAGGATCTCTATCTCTCTCTGATTTTTTTGTTTCTTTCTGATTTATCGAATTGTTCTCTTTCAAAACCCTTAAGAGTTTTCTTTTTCCTCGATCTCCGATCTTGATTCGAGGTTTTGACTATTTCTGATTGGTGTATTTGATCGGATCTCGGCATTTTTTAGGAGGTGAATTTTGTTGAGTGTTTTTGAATCTCTGGTTGCTGAGAAAATGCCGGCGTTTTACGGAGGAAAGCTCACGACCTTCGAGGACGATGAGAAGGAGAGCGAGTATGGTTACGTTCGCAAGGTATTATCCCGTTCATCGATCTGATATCATTTTGGTTTTTCCTGTTCTTCGTATCTATGTCAGTTTGTGAGGATGGATAGATATAAGTCGATCTTCTACCAGGTAAGAGTGGTGGGAGAAGTAGATTTGTTTTTTGGGAACTTCTCTCTGGTGTCCTTGTTTCCCTCCTCTTAATTACTATGCAAAGACCTTGAATCGGTTGGTTCTGCCTTGGTTCAGTAACTCGTACATACGAGTTTCTGATCTGATCTGATAGTTCTCAGTGATTTGACATTTCTCTGTCAAAATCATTTCTCGTAATCAGATTGGTAATATTCTAGTATTGCGATGCAGGTTTCAGGGCCCGTTGTTGTTGCCGATGGTATGGCCGGTGCTGCTATGTATGAGTTAGTGCGTGTTGGGCATGATAAGTTGATTGGAGAAATCATCCGTCTTGAAGGAGATTCTGCCACGATCCAAGGTTTGTTCTCTTGTGCTTCGTACTGTAATTTACTCTACTGCACATCTTATCTGTCAAATACTTGCATCTGGATTGAACGTTTTATGTGGCCTTCTGTAAGATATCTTAACTGATATTTGGAAACTTCATTTTTATTAGTTTACGAGGAAACAGCTGGATTGACGGTTAATGATCCTGTTCTTCGAACGCACAAGGTTCGTGAGTTCTTTATCTCAGCTTTTTTTTTTGCTCTCTAGGGTTGTTCGTCTGCAGCTAACATTGATTTTGTCCTGAATTTTCAGCCTCTTTCTGTGGAGCTTGGACCAGGAATATTGGGAAATATCTTCGATGGAATTCAGGTCCAGTTGGATTTAGAATCTTGTCAAGCATGAAGTTTAGGACTTCTATGATTCGTTATAACATTACAAACTGCAGACTGTGGCTTCTTACAATTCTTTGGTTTCATTTCTTTAAACATCACAGAGGCCTTTGAAGACTATTGCGAAAAGATCTGGCGATGTGTACATCCCTCGTGGTGTGTCTGTTCCAGCTCTTGACAAAGATTGTCCTTGGGAGTTCCAGCCGAATAAATTTGGTATGTGTTTTACTTAATATATCTGTCTATGGAAGTGTTCATATGGTCTTAATCTTTATGTCAACTGAATTTGACTTGTTTGCAGTCGAGGGAGACACAATAACTGGTGGTGACTTGTATGCTGTAAGTTTATTGGCATTCTCCTTAATCTAATCTTAGTTGGGAATGTATTTTACACAGTTACCATGGTTTTTTCTGGAAATAGTTTATTTTTCTTTCTGAAAGTCAAACATTACTTTGGAATGCAGACCGTCTTCGAGAACACTCTGATGACACACCATGTTGGCCTTCCTCCTGATGCCATGGGGAAGATCACTTACATTGCTCCAGCTGGTCAATATTCCCTTAAGGTTTGAGTTTAGATTTCTCTCAAACAATTATAAATAAATTCATTCAGAACTCTTTCTTTTTCTTCAATGTTTGAGTTAAGTTGATCTATTTGCTTTCTGCTCATGGTTGTTTGATGGCTTTTTCATTTCCCAGGATACAGTGCTAGAGCTTGAATTCCAGGGGGTTAAGAAATCGTACACCATGCTTCAGGTCTGAATGTGTCTTTAATCTTCCTACTTGCAAGCGTATATGAAAAGCTATTTGGTTCACTTTATAAAATTGCTTTGGTTGATACTATGTCAGAGCTGGCCTGTACGTACGCCTAGGCCAGTTGCATCAAAACTTGCTGCCGATACTCCTCTACTGACGGGGCAGGTGATTACTCTATTAATTTTTTACAGTGGTCATAGTCATTCGAAGACATGTGTTGCTGATAGCTTTCTTTTCCTGTTTTCAGCGTGTCCTTGATGCCCTTTTCCCCTCTGTTCTTGGTGGAACCTGTGCCATTCCTGGTGCTTTTGGCTGTGGGAAAACTGTTATCAGTCAGGCACTTTCCAAGGTAGGTTGGGACACTTGGGTATTGTTCCACTTAATTACTGGATATATCGAATTTCCAGAGCTAATTTTTTCGTATATATATAGTACTCCAACTCCGATGCTGTGGTTTATGTTGGTTGTGGAGAGCGAGGAAATGAAATGGCCGAGGTATACCCTTCTCATTCTGATTATGCGTATTGGTCACACACATCAGAAATTTGGTCTGATCGTTTTTCATATATTAGGTTCTTATGGATTTCCCACAATTGACAATGACGTTGCCTGATGGTCGTGAGGAATCTGTCATGAAACGTACTACACTGGTTGCCAACACCTCTAACATGCCTGTGGCTGCTCGTGAAGCCTCAATTTACACAGGTAATTTTCAGGCATGTAGGTTTAGTAGTTTTTGAAGAAGCCCATTTCCCATCTTCTAATGAAAAATTGCACATACAAACTTTTCTTATCACGACCCTCATGTTTTTTTTTTGTAATGTGAACTCCAGGAATCACTATCGCTGAATATTTTAGAGATATGGGCTACAATGTTAGTATGATGGCAGACTCAACTTCCCGTTGGGCAGAAGCATTGAGAGAAATTTCAGGACGGCTGGTAATCTTTTGCGTTTCACTTTGCTGTATGGATTTTCGTGTTGTTCATCTCGCTACTCTTTTCCTCAGTTTCTTGACACCTATTTTGCTTTGTTTTGTAGGCTGAAATGCCTGCCGACAGTGGATATCCTGCCTATTTAGCAGCACGTTTGGCATCTTTCTATGAACGTGCTGGTAAAGTAAAATGTCTCGGTGGACCAGAACGTGATGGAAGTGTCACAATTGTTGGTGCTGTCTCACCTCCTGGTGGAGACTTTTCAGATCCTGTGACTTCTGCAACCCTTAGTATTGTGCAGGTGATTATCTAGTGCATGGCTGTTTCCCTATCTTCCATTGTACGTGTACATAATCAGATGTGTTAATCGAGATGAACAGATGGTTTTTGGTTCTAGATCTGCCGTAAATTCGTATATATTAGCATTTTTTTCTCTCTACATTGAAGTGCTTACTCTTCCATTTTGGTTGCTTTTTCTTCTGCAGGTCTTCTGGGGTTTAGACAAAAAGCTTGCCCAGAGAAAACATTTCCCTTCTGTTAACTGGCTTATTTCCTACTCAAAGTATTCGACGGTACGCTTAAATATTCTCGGTGTTCTACAAACCTGTCTTGGTTTACTATCTTGAAGTTCTTGTATATGTAAAAGTTGCTTGGATTTTTCAGGCATTGGAATCTTTCTATGAGAAGTTTGATCCAGATTTCATCAACATTAGGACAAAGGCCAGAGAGGTGTTGCAGAGGGAAGACGATCTTAATGAAATTGTCCAGGTACATGACACATATCCTTGTATAAGTACCTAATGTTGTGACTAATGAACTCTGGCCCCTTAACAATCGTAATACATTTTAAGGTTTTGAATGATAGTTATGGCATCTAAACTTGGCTCAAGTTACAGAAGAAAATCACTCTTAGCAGATAATTCTTTCTGAAAAGAACTTATTTGACCCGCACATAATGCTTTGCGTGCAGCTTGTGGGAAAAGATGCGCTAGCAGAAGGTGATAAAATCACCTTAGAAACAGCTAAGCTATTGAGGGAAGACTACCTTGCTCAAAACGCATTTACACCGTAAGATTTGGCCCCCTTCGTTTTGCTTTAGTTCTCTCTCTCTCTCTCTCTCAACTGGTTAATTAGTATTTACTCTTGAAGTTATTGGATGAATGTTTTGGCAGATATGACAAGTTCTGCCCTTTCTACAAGTCCGTGTGGATGATGCGTAACATTATCCATTTCTACAACCTAGCCAATCAGGTAATAAGATCATTCATAAAACAGTTGTTAAGTGGTTTTTTTTTGTTGGTAAATTGGTTAGTCTATAAGGCAAGTAAGTGTCCGGCTACTTGATAAAATCCTATCAACTGTAACTCGGTTTCAAATGTTGGTGATGCTACACAGGCGGTTGAAAGAGCAGCTGGAATGGACGGTCAAAAGATTACTTACACTCTCATCAAGCATCGCTTGGGAGATCTTTTCTACCGTTTAGTGTAAGCAAGCAAACTAGTTGTTCCCAAAAACTCCCCTCAGTTTCTCCATGAATCAATATATAGCTCTAGTGAAATGTGTCTGAAACCGAAGTTGTCAATTGTGGAAACAACAGGTCTCAGAAGTTCGAAGATCCAGCAGAAGGGGAGGATACACTTGTGGCTAAATTCAAGAAACTGTATGAGGATCTCACTGCTGGATTCCGTGCCTTGGAGGATGAAACTCGGTAAGCTGTCTTGTCTCGAAAAAAAATCCAAAACTTCCATCAAGAGTTCGAGCTCATCATCCGAATTGGGTTGTCTTTTGGAGAAAGAAGGTTCTATGTTATGTGTTTTTGAACCAACAACTATCATAGTGCTCGGTATTTTTTATTTATCGGTTTGTTGGATCGATCGAGTTTAGCTTTGTGAACGTCATATGATTCTCCGGCTGCGCTGTGCTGTGTAATATGTTTGATTCGTTGTTTTTTTGTTTTCATTTTGATGGTAATAAGATACAGCCAAAGTGAGTCATCTATTTGATTTGATGTACCTCTCAATTCAATAAGTTATTATTATGTCCAAATGTATTGAAACCTATTGGGGCTACTGTTGCTTTCTCATAATATCATTATCATTTTGTAACGTTTTTTTTAATCTTTGCTCTGTTGTAATATTGTTTGTTTTACTTTTATGGTTTGGTTTAAATGTACTTTGTACAATTTCGTCAGTCACACAGGTGCATAACTGTACGTTAATTAAATATTTCGACGTATAGACATCTTGCAACTGGGAGACTCGTAATGGACCCATGAGTTGGATCGGTGAGTCCACTCGTCGTACCCGTCTTAATGGACCCATATTTAAATAATAAGCCCATGTAGCCTAATTAGATAAAGCCCAATAGGCCCATTTTGATTTCTCGATTTGGTTCTCTCTCTTATTCTTCGGCCGTAGCGCCGGGAACGAACAGAGAGTCCTTCGGTCTTCTGATAAACCTCCATGTGGAAGACCACTAGCTTCTTCAACTTCCATCGGGTTTACCTGGCAGCCGTGACGCGGCGGTACTCGAGAGTTGCTCCGCCGCCATCAGCGGTAATCCGCGTGACAAACAACATAGCACACCTGGGACCTCCGAAGAAAGGACCATTGCCTCGTCAGCTTATGTCTTTGCCGCCTTTCCCCGGTCATCCGTTACCTGGTAAAAACGCCGTAGTTGACGAAGACGGCGACGGCGATGTCGGCCACGTCACGGCCATCAGCTGGGTCAAATACTATTTCGAAGAAATCCATGATAAGGCTATCCAATCTCATTTCACAAAGGGCCTTGTGAGTGTCTCTGGTAAAACTTTTCATTACTTCTGATCAAATTTTTTTTGAGCCTATTTTTTTTTAATTCGTATCTGGATCATCACAATGTCTACATTTTCTAAGTTGTTTCAGATAGAATCCGTGATTATATATTTAAGATTCTGCACTTTTCTCTTTCTATGAGAGAACTTCAAGATGACTTTCCCTCTCATGTACCCTCAATTCTTATACTTGTCCTCAAAGAACGCTTTTGTTTGTATTCTCTTTAGTTACTCTCTCTGCTTGTTGGGTGGCAGGTTCAGATGGAGTTTCGAGGTCATAGAGATGCTTCAAGAGAGAAAGCAGATGGAGTTAGACCCATGAGAAATGTAAAATTGATTTTTCTTCTTCTTCTTTTTGTTGGCGTCATCATTCTCTAGGATTGGGTTTAATAATAGTTGTAAAATTGTACACTTTATCTGCAGATTAAGCATAACGAGGTAATGCAAATAGGAGATAAAATCTGGTTGCCGGTGTCAATCGCGGAAACCAGAATCTCTAAGAGGTATGACACTATACCAAGCGGAACCTTGTATCCCAACGCCGACGAAATCGCATATCTTCAAAGGCTTGTCAGGTTCAAGGTAAAACATCCTAGCTACTCCCTACGAGAACCTGTTCTGGAGTTGTGGATGTTTTGGCACATGATTTCTTCAGGGATTGCTCCGTTTTGGTTCAACCTTTTGTTTCTCTAATGCAGGACTCTGCTATTATAATTCTTAATAAGCCACCTAAGCTTCCGGTCAAGGTAATAGAGTTTTCTCTTGCTCCTGGAGAATGACTTCGTGGAAGTAATCTGTTACGTTCTCTTGTTGATTAATAAATCATTTATCATTCTTTGTTTCAGGGAAATGTGCCGATACATAACAGCATGGATGCGCTTGCAGCTGCAGCTTTGTCTTTTGGTAACGATGAAGGTCCTAGATTGGTAAACTCACATTTTTTTGGGTATTACCGTTTATTTGGAGAAATTGATTTGGTTTTGACATCGTACTTGAGTTTCTATGGTCAGGTGCATCGACTTGATAGGGAAACTAGTGGCCTCTTAGTGATGGGTCGAACCAAAGAAAGTATAGATCATCTTCACTCGGTGTTCAGTGACTTCAAGGGGAGAAACTCAAGATGTAAGGTACGAAGACCTAAGCGAAATTGTGAACCAACACACTACGTGCCTAGTACGGAAAGGTTGAGCATAACATTGTTAAGTGACTCGTAAACATTGCACAATTCTAGGCTTGGAACAAAGCCTGCGAAGCGATGTATCAGCAATATTGGGCATTGGTGATTGGTTCTCCAAAGGACAAGGAAGGAATAATTTCTGCTCCTCTTTCAAAGGTATCTCTCTCAATTTACTTCTGATGCCTGAATCTGGAAATGATTCAAAAACCTCTGTTCAGGTGCTTTTGGATGATGGGAAAACAGACAGGGTGGTTTTGGCTCGAGGCTCAGGCTTTGAAGCTTCACAAGAAGCAATAACAGAGTATAGAGTGTTAGGACCTATGATCAACGGATGTTCATGGTTAGAACTTCGTCCTATTACTAGCAGAAAGCATCAGGTACTTGCTATCCTCTTACCATTGTTTTTAAAAGGTTTTGTTTTTGTTTCTCTCTCTTGATCAAGTTACCTTTCTTCAAACAGCTGCGTGTACACTGTGCTGAAGCTCTTGGCACTCCAATAGTAGGTGATTATAAGTACGGTTGGTTCGTCCATAAGAGATGGAAACAGATACCTCAGGTTGATATCGAACCAACCACTAGGAAACCGTATAAACTTCGTAGACCAGAAGGTCTTGATATCCAAAAAGGAAGCGTCTTATCCAAAGTTCCTTTGCTGCATCTGCATTGCCGGGAAATGGTACTTCCAAACATCGCCAAGTTTCTCCATGTCCTGAACCAACAGGAAACAGATCCACTTCACCCAGGAATCATCAGTAAGCCGGATCTCTTGCGGTTTGTAGCCTCAATGCCTAGCCATATGAAGATTAGTTGGAACATAATGTCTTCATATTTGGTGTAGCTCTTCTTGTTCCTTTTATTATTTAGACAACAGTTCCTGAAACGCTCGGTTCTGCAGCTTCTTGTTGAGAATATTTGTATTTTATAGTCTTATTCACCCATCTTTTTCGAGGTAAGTTTCACAGATGAATCTGGCTCAAGTTTTACTGACGTTGGAATATTCTCTGGGCACAGCTTTGGCTGTAAAGTTTGGTTGCAAAAAGGGCAAGCCAATGTGCGTAAATATATACAGAATCAGCTAGTGATCACAGTTTTGAATATCTATCCACAAAGGCTTTAGCTTTGTCTGGTGCGAAAAAGCGTGCCTACACATTAACAGTTTAGAGCTTTTTGTCAATTTTTTTTTTTTTTTTAACTCATTTGGACTTGTATTGGAACGAAAAAGGTTTAATGAGAGTTATAATTCACCTGGATGAACATTCTCTCTGCATCTCCTCTGCTTCCATTTTCTTTCAATATAATTCCCTACAACACCAGTTCACATGGAGATTATGGGCATGTGTATTGCATGACTTACTCAGGCGGGACGGGAAAAATTACCTTAGCCAAGTAACCTCGGAAGTCTTCAGGATGATCAGTGATAAGCCGGTCATAAACAGCTATAGCGTCGCTGATATGTCCCCAGTCTGAATAAGCTTTTCCAAGAAGCAACTCAACCTTATTGCCCATCGTTTAAAATCAGTAGAAGTTGGGTTGACTGGTATGGTCATGAGTCATGAATATGACTAGATCAATATGTTTACCTGAATTGGGTCTAGATTTGTTTCACTTTCAGCTGTAACACTGTCTGCTGCGCTTGTTTTCCTTGTATCAAGACGTTCACGAGTGGCAAGAAGAAATTTGACGGCCTGAGAATCATGACAAAGGTGAAAAGAAATGGATCAACTGAGAAGTTAAGAGTACTTAAGATTAAGCTTCTGAGACAAAAGGTAACATAGATCTGGTAGAAACAGATTTACCTCGTCTGGTTTCTTGGCAGCTAAATACGCATTCATGAGGCCTCGTGTGACTTCAAGATCAATGCCTTTAGAAACCTAGTGTACATAGAACAAAAAGTTAGAACATCACTATTAAGAATAGCAAAACTTATTGCCTAACTCTTTTAACAACAGATACATGGTAGTACTAGTAGCATCTATACTAGGCATAACTTCAAATTTTATGTCCCCACCAGAAAATAGATTGTAATATACGTTACTGAATCAACTATTAGTTCAATGCAAGTAGAAAAGCTTTAAAAAAAGTAGTCAGGCATAACTCACGAATTTTCAGAATAGTTACCTTTTCAGAAATTCTGTATGCAGCGATACTGCCTTCATAGTTCTTAAGTTCATAATTTACTTCTCCAAGCAATCGAAAGACATCAGGGTCAGTTGGTCTCTCCTACAGAACAATAATCCCACTTTGTGCAAACTATTAGCTGTCTCATAACAGCACTTAAGAAATAAATGACTTGACATAAGATACAACAAAAGCATGGGAGAGGCAAACCTTAGCCAATTTCTCGAGAAGCGCAGCAGCCCGTGAATACTCTCCCAGTTCAGTCAGTGTCACAGCTGCTTCCTGCACAGCTCCCAGCTTTAAGAAATTTTGTACCGTTACAGATAGTTCAGAAAAGGAAGCCTTGTCTAGTATTCAGCTTACTGTTCGCAACTTCAGTGAATAAGTTAACGGGAACAGAATAAATTTCATGCAATCCAAGATAGGTGGAGATTAGACTCATTCGAGAAGAGCAAAATGAAAAGCAAAAGCAACTCAAAATGTTCTTAATTATTGGCGACCGGAGTATTCTTTTAAGTTCTTTTCACTATATTATTGGCAGCCTACAGGGAGATGAATGGCTAAATGCCCGTGAAGAAGACATCCAACCTATGCACTACATACATATTGTCTTCACTCACCTCCAGAGCAGCTTGATCCTTAGGAGTGCCATTGAGAGTTGTTTCAAACTCTTTGAGCCTTTGCTGCCAAAATAATTTTTTTTAAGATGTTCACGGCATTTATCAATTTACCAAAATTTCATGATAAAAAAGACATCAACCCCTTATATTACCTGAAGAGTGGCTTTCTCCTCTTCAGAAATTTTATTTTTAACCACCGTGGTGTTCTCAGTTGGACTAACACTAACAAGTAGAAAACAACATTGTTAGAACTGAGACCCGCTTACATGACTTATAACATGACTTGGTGAATCACGGGAACTAAGCTAACTGATCCTCAAAACATACGAGGTTACCATTATATATATATATATATACACATACACACACACGCATTGGAATAAATGGTAGACAAATAACAAACAGTGACAGAGCGTAAAAAAAACAGTCATTATTTGGACTTGAAAATGTGTCCAATTGAATAAGGCTACTAAAACTGTGATCACATCAGCGTATCTTACTAGTTATCAGAACAGAAAGCCTCTCAAAGATAACCCACCTTCCTGTGGGAAGAAAGTCTCCTAGAGCAAAAACTAAACCAAAAACAACAACAGCAATGCCAACTCCAACCTGTCATGGCATGGCAACGAGATTTTTCATGACATTATATAAGGCATCACACGGTTGTAGAAAAAAGACAAGTGCACACTTGTAAGATATTATGTTTGTACCTTAGTACCAAGACCAATTGTTTTCTGATCAGACTGGACTGGAGCATCATAGTCTATTGGACCAAATTCTTTAACTACTTCTGTCTTTTTCTGCTCAAGAGCTGACCTGGTTCATTAAAAGGGCAGAGGTTAAAGACCGAGATTCCATACTAGAGGGAGGACACTGATCTTGATATTGTCTAGGGGATGAGGGAAGTGGTACACAAATCAAGAAAAGGATAAAATTCATGGGAAAATCATGTCGTAGTGGGTAAATGGGAGAGTCAAAGTGTGAGGCCGGAAAAAATTAGGTCATCCGATGTTTCAGGTTCTTTTGCAACGTAAGCTACCTGCCATCTATAATACTCTAAGGCCTATTTGCATGCTAGAATCATAAGACATGTGTACCTTCGAATGGTTTCTAGCCGTTCCTCAAAGTCTATATCAAAAGATCGACCAGATTTTCCTTCAGACGGAGAATTCAGTCCAGGTGCCTCTGCAAGCAAATAAAAGCCAGACACGAATAATCACTAAGGTGTCTGGTTGATACCGATTTAATCATCTTTTTTCAGATAAACGGAAATATTGTAAAAGGAAGTTGTGATAAGTTCCTGACTCCATGAAGGAACTGCAACATCTGTTAATTACATATGCCATAAACAAATTACACTTACTTCTGGGTACAGAAACAGACTGTTTCGAAGATGATTTCCTGTGGCAACATGACAAAAAAATATATAAAAAACGTCCATATGAAAATATAACAGCACTGGAAATGCTTAAACAGAAAAGGGAATAACAAACACAAAAACTATACCTTTGCTGTAATGCCGGATCTTTCTCTTCCTGTGATGCGATTTCACATTTTTGTCTCAGTACTTTGAATTTATAAATAAGTCCAAAACAGAAAAAAAAAACAAATTTGAAATTAACTGGAAGAACTAGAGAAGACGAATAATCTCCGAAATCATACCTTCTTAGGGCCAAAGCCACGCTTTTGGTTAGAATCAGAGCAACGAATACGAAACACGAGAAGCTTTGAGTTAAATGAAACGGCGTTCGCCGCCGCTACAGTCATGAACATCCTCTGCAAATCCTAAACCCAAGGAGAGAATTTTCTAAGATGTTCTCAGAGCAATGATGAACAGTAAGGACTGAGCAATCCGGAAATTTTCAAAGTATGAACACGTACAGCTGTACGGACAGAAATACGTTAGCCGGAGATGACGATGAGAGAAGAGCTCCGTGATCGGACCGGTGAGTTACTGCTGAGTCTGATAAAGTTAGTGGTGGTTCTTATTTTGCAGAATATTTATGTCTATGGGCCGGTTTATGCAAATGTAAGTTGGGCTAGGCCCATAGATATGGGGTAAATTTAACGGCCCATAGCAAAGGTTTAAAAATTGATATAGGTCTCGTTTAGATAATCCAATCTATTAATTACTAACGAGACTGATGTTAAGTGAGAATTAGTGATTAGGTGGCAGCGTCTCATTGGATAGGATGTGTCACTACTCAAAAAATCACTATTGAGTTTCTTTTTTTTGTTTTTACTAAAAAGCAGTGAAATTTAATTGGGTACGAAATAGCCCAAAAATAATATTCCGAAAGTTCTCTGAAAAGTCTTCGGATTTACGGAGGCAAAAGACGGAGAGGAGAGCGCTTCTTCGGCTAGGACAAGCTTTCGCTAATGGCGGTTTCCTTCTGATCACTCCTTGGAGCCGTAATTTCTCTTCTCTGTTTTTTTTTTTATCGATTTAGGGTTTGTTTACGGATAAACTGTTCGTATGCTTCTTTCTTTTTTCTGCTTAAATTCGTTGATTGGCTTCGTTACCGAACGCATTCATTTCCTGTCTAGATCATCAGAAATTTCTCTTAGCACGGAAGTCAGATCTAACGCTATTTCTCGATTGAAGTAATGGTGTTAGGCAAATTAATTCGGATGCATAGTCCCTTGCGTTTTTCAGTTTTACACTGAAAACTTAGTCGATTAGATCTTGGGGTCTCATGCGCTGTTTGTTTATTGCGTTATCTGGGCATTTGATTGTAGAGGCGTTTGCATACATAGGAAACGACCGAAAAATGTAGCTGAACCTTACTGTAGAACATTACTCGGATGAGTCTGATTTAAATTTAATTTGAAAATGCTATTCGGTTGGTAAAGAGAAACATCAGGACTTATTACTTTTCTATTTTTTTATACAGAAAATTCGATTCTGGTGGAAACATTTTGTGACATCTCATTACCCACTGAGAAAGTTTGAAGAAGCTGGAATCAAGATATTGCTAGACTTAGAGGGTTCGTACTAACTTGTGCTCGTTTTATGATAAGGTGTTAACATTTGGAAGAAAGTTTGTAGTATATTAAAATTCAGCGTCCAAGTTCTGGGGCGGAGTTGCCCCACAGCACTGATTTTACGCCTCTACCCATAGTCCGGAGGGTAAACTCAGCTCAAAACATGATGATGGATGAAGATATTGAGCAGGCTAGTTTGATGTCTTTCAATGACAGGCCGAGGGCTTTTCCCAACATGCGTAGTAAAACATATAGTCCACTGGTAAGACTATTATTTCTCTCTTTGTTGAGTGCTTTTCTTGTTGGCTGCGTCAGATCATTGAAGAGTTGTATGAAAAAAAACCTTTTATTTCTTTTAGCATCTTAGTTTCTTGAGCATTTTTGTTTTACTCCTTGTAAATTGTAAAAAGCAAGTTGTTTTTTGGCAGATATTCCGGATTCTTAGGAAATTGAATGTTCGTGTTCTTTCTATACTTCTACTTTTCTGCTTTGGGGCAATCTTTTACATGGGAGCACGTACTTCTCCCATCATCGTGTTCGTCTTCACAGTATGCATCATCAGCTTCCTTTTGTCAGTATATCTAACCAAGTGGGTTTTAGCGAAAGATGAAGGACCTCCAGAGATGGTTCAGGTAAGCCACTCAATTTATGTGTTATTAGTCATGATGTTGGCTTCTTTTCTTCTTTGTCTTCATCAGTCTTTCTTAATTCTAATTTGTGAAGTAATTCTCTTACTTCTAGATATCAGATGCTATACGTGATGGAGCTGAAGGGTTTTTCAGAACACAGTATAGCACTATATCCAAGATGGCCATATTGCTAGCTTTTGTGATTCTTTGCATATATCTATTCCGTAACTTAACTCCCCAGCAAGAGGCTGCTGGTTTAGGAAGGTGATGATGCGTGATTACATACACAAGATTTGTTTTATCTTTTGTGTTTTTGTGAATGATACTTAGCTTATATTACTGTTTGCTGCAGGGCGATGTCTGCCTACATAACTGTTGCTGCATTTCTTTTGGGGGCGCTTTGCTCAGGTATTGCTGGATATGTTGGAATGTGGGTGTCAGTTCGTGCTAATGTGCGGGTCTCCAGTGCTGCTAGACGATCTGCGAGAGAAGCATTGCAGGTTCTTTTTTAGTTTAGTTATTTTTAGCAAGACGTGCACATATCACCAAATACTAAGTAGCAGATATAATGCAGATAGCTGTTCGTGCTGGTGGGTTTTCAGCCCTGGTTGTTGTTGGTATGGCTGTGATTGGTATCGCCATCCTTTACTCTACGTTTTATGTTTTGTTGGGAGTGGATTCTCCAGGCTCGATGAATGTTACTGACCGTAAGTCCTCTGTTCTTCTTTCTGTGAAATTAATGCCATTTTCATCTTGTCTGCATAGTCTTCACATCATTGTACTGAGTTCAAAAGATTATTTTTATCTTTTCAAAGGATCATTTTCAGTGATGAGCAATATTTTCTTAGTTATGCTATGACTTGGGTTAAGCAGTCAAGCCTATACGCTCAACCAGAAATGGTGTGCGTAGAATCTCATCGCTGGAAGCCGGACACAAACATTTATCATGATCTATTGACTTGATAGATTTATTGATTGAATCTTTTATGTTTCTCTTACAGTGCCTCTTCTTCTCGTGGGATATGGTTTTGGTGCTTCGTTTGTTGCCTTATTTGCTCAGTTGGGTGGTGGAATATACACTAAGGGAGCTGATGTTGGGGCAGATCTCGTTGGAAAAGTTGAGCAGGGTATTCCCGAGGATGATCCTCGAAATCCTGCTGTTATCGCTGATTTGGTATTCCATCTTTGTCCTTTTTGGTTCTTACTTTCACAAGTTTCTGTGTAGGCTCGGTGGTACACTCTACAGTATACCTGTCAGATTAACAGTTTAAAAAGGTTATCTTTTCGCCATTTAGGCTTTTAAAAATATTTTGATCTTCTTGTAGGTTGGAGACAATGTGGGGGACTGTGCTGCTAGAGGGGCTGATTTATTTGAAAGTATAGCTGCAGAAATCATCAGTGCAATGATACTAGGTGGAACAATGGCTAAGAAGTGCAAAATTGAAGGTTTGTAGGGAATCTCTCTTTAAAGTTACTTCTCACATGAAATATATCTGATGTATGGTTTGAGTTCCTGACTCATGCTGATAAAATCAAAAGGACTGCTCGGATTTATAATTGGAAATTGCAGAAAACTCAGGCTCATAAAATTGCATTTCTGTTGTCAAACAAATAATCTACGCCTTATGGTTTGTTTTGGTCACTATATCCTTGAGGACTTGTGGGTACATTATCACTCATTAGGATTCGAAAAGTCGTATAGAATTTGTAGTTTAGAGTACCTTCTATGAATCTGTGTATGCATTATGTGAAGATTGAAGTAAGAATACTTTTCATGACATCTTTAGAGCAATTTACACTTGACTGCGTCAGTTTTATAAATATAATTACCTGGCCATTTCTAGCGGTGGTGGTTCAACTAGTATAATGGGTTTTGCAATTTGAAGTTAGAAAGATAGGAAAAACATTGGATGATAAAAATATGTGCTTACTCAATTTTTTTGTCTATTACGCAGATCCATCAGGCTTTATCCTATTTCCTCTAGTTGTTCATTCTTTTGACTTGGTAATATCATCTATTGGAATATTATCAATCAAGGGAACACGTGATGCTAGCGTTAAATCTCCGGTAGAGGATCCAATGGCTGTACTTCAGAAAGGATATTCTCTGACTATTATATTAGCGGTTTTGACATTTGGCGCGGTAATGTTGTCTTCACAAGCCATGATTGTCTTCTTCCGTCTGTTTCTTTTGACAATCAATGCTGCTTTTTGTGTTTTTTGGTTCAGACTTCTCGTTGATTTTATGCACATAAGTGCACATCTACAGTAGTGAAATCCTTGTTATTTCTGTAATTTCAAACGAATTCCAACGAAATCTTCTTCTGACATCATTATTTATGTTTTGTAGTCCACTCGCTGGCTGCTTTACACTGAACAAGCTCCATCTGCATGGTTCAGTTTCGCTCTATGTGGGTTGGTTGGCATCATCACCGCATATGCCTTTGTGTGGATATCCAAATATTATACAGACTATAAGCATGAGCCTGTTAGGACGTTGGCTCTTGCTAGCTCAACTGGTCACGGGACCAATATAATTGCTGGGGTCAGCTTGGGTCTGGAATCGACAGCTCTTCCTGTTTTGGTTATAAGTGTTGCTATAATTTCTGCTTATTGGCTGGGCAATACCTCGGGACTAGTGGATGAAAACGGAATCCCCACTGGAGGTCTATTTGGAACAGCTGTTGCTACAATGGGAATGCTAAGCACTGCAGCTTATGTTCTTACTATGGACATGTTTGGCCCCATAGCTGATAATGCTGGTGGGATTGTCGAGATGAGCCAGCAGGTAAATGTCACATGATTTGTTCAAGAGGCTCCGCTGTTTTATCTTTATACTAATGTAGATATAATAAATGTCTCGTGTAGCCAGAAAGTGTCCGTGAGATCACTGATCTTCTTGATGCTGTTGGGAACACCACAAAAGCAACAACTAAAGGGTTTGCCATTGGATCTGCTGCACTTGCATCATTCCTTCTTTTTAGTGCGTATATGGACGAGGTTTCAGCGTTTGCTAATGTGCCTTTCAAAGAGGTAAATGTTGTTACACATCTTCGCTATATTCTTCATGTTCAGACAGCTTCTCATGCTCATCCTCGGATCAAAACAGGTTGATATTGCTATCCCAGAAGTCTTTGTAGGTGGATTATTGGGTTCCATGCTTATTTTCCTCTTTAGTGCTTGGGCATGCGCAGCAGTTGGTCGAACTGCACAAGAGGTTGTTAACGAAGTAAGAAGACAATTTATTGAGAGGCCTGGCATAATGGTGAGCCATAGTTTTCCTTTCTCGAGTGCTTTCCCTTCTTCTTTGTGTTTGGCTTGTTGTTGTTGACTAGCGAAATCAACTTCCTGTAACAGGAGTACAAGGAGAAGCCAGATTATAGTCGTTGTGTTGCCATCGTCGCATCTGCAGCTTTGAGGGAAATGATAAAGCCCGGAGCTTTAGCTATAGCATCACCCATTGTAGTTGGTATGTCAGTAATGTTCTTTAGTCTGTTCTTGTCTTCCTGTACTTAAGCGGCAAGTTTGTGACCAAAACAAAGCTCTTGGTCTCTTTCAGGTTTGGTGTTCCGGATCTTGGGATATTACACAGGACAACCTCTGCTCGGAGCTAAAGTTGTAGCTTCTATGCTCATGTTTGCAACAGTTTGTGGTATCTTAATGGCACTTTTCCTAAACACAGCGGGAGGTGCTTGGGACAATGCAAAGAAATACATAGAGACCGGTGCACTCGGTGGCAAAGGAAGCGAAGCCCACAAAGCAGCCGTGACTGGTGATACGTAAGCATTTCATTTAACTTCAAAAAGTCTCAATCAAAGTTCTATTCCTAAATGTGATATTCTCATTAGTATTCATTTGAAATTGCAGCGTGGGAGATCCGTTCAAGGACACAGCCGGTCCATCCATTCACGTGCTCATCAAAATGCTCGCTACTATAACTCTTGTCATGGCTCCGGTTTTCCTCTGAAAGAGAACCGTTACCTATCGATCGTCGTTTGTTTGCCCTAAAGACCGTCTCTTGGACATATAAGTAGTGATAGGGAGAGAGGGAGAGAGGGAGAGAGGGAGAGAGAGAGGATGGTATGGTCATGAATGAGTCATATGGATTAATGGTTTTGTGTTTTATTTCATCTGAATAAATGAGATGTTTCTGTTTTTGAGTTTAGTGACACTTTTAAGCAATTCTAGAGATATTTTAGTCAACTCTTCACTCTACTAGATTTCATCTTTCTGGCACTTCTTACTCTTCTTGATTTGCCTCCAACTCGTACAGACATTTGTCTACTTCGTAGCCTTACGAGGCGACGGTTGTGGCGGCTGCTGCCACGATGGTGGTGGTTGTGTTTGTTTCCTAGTCTTCTTCTTCTCCGCTTCGGTCTAATGTTGTTGTGTATGTGACTGAGACTGTCCGATGAACTTGGTTCGTCGTCGCTCGGGTAATCGTAAGTTGCGGCTTCTATGTCACAAAGACGCTTTCTGCGGTGGACACGTTTAGTGTTGGTCAAACTGTGCCACAAGCAACTAATCATGTCTCCAATGGCGAACCAGTACATTGCACAAGCGGCACAAGACATTTTGCATATGCTTTTAACAACACATTGGCAGATTCCAAGCTTGAACAAGGGGGTGATGAACATCAAAACTGCAAAAAAAACAAATACAAAATCATCCCAAAAGGAAAGTCGAAAGAACATATATAATAATTGTTACTAAATATACAAAAGAGAAGAAGAAATGTTACTTATGAAGCAGAGGCTTGAGATCATCACCAGCTTCGCAATATCAGGAAGACAGAAATGTTCTATGAAACACGAAAGATCCCATGGCCCCGAGCATACATTTCTGTTATTATTTAATTCAACAATCAACGATTTTGCGTGCGACAGTTAGGTCTGAATTCAGACAAGATCAGACGATGGTAACGTGAAAACTTACAGGCAGGATCTTCCAATCGTGGCTCTGAACGGTGCTGTGAATATATTTCCAATAAAACCTCCGATGTCGGTTGATGCTTTGCCTATAACGCCGCCCATTTTGCTTAAACTTAAATCGGTGAGGATTTGATCAATCAGTGACTCTCTTGCTTGATTTCACAGCCATCATTTTCATCAAATGTAAAGAGATGACTACTTTTTAAGTTTCTGAGAATCTTCTCATACAGTTTCCTCTGTTTCAGAAAGAAAAAAATGCGAGAAACCGTTTCCCGGTGGAAAATTTGGGATATGTCATGTCTGCTTTTCTTTACTGATTAATATAAAAATAAAACGTTTTTTTTCTTTCTAAATCATGTCATTTTTTAAAAAATAGTGTTGCCACTCTATTATGTTTAAGAGAGATACAACACGTTTTAATAAGTTGCTGTGAACAAGAACTTATTTTTAATAGAAAAGATTTCAGATATTAAAGTGTGTAAAAAGCTAAAAGGTAGGAAATTTTGGTAACAGTCAAAACAATCCATAAACCCTTAAAAAAAATGAAATATCAACATAATTTTTTTGATTTAAAACGTGTAGAATTTGATACAATTTTGTATACAAGAACAGTATAAGTAAATACACTAGCAGCTATATGAACAATGCAAACAAACAAAACTGAAGAAAAAGCTTCAGAGATATCACCAATCTCATAACATAGTGATTTTCTCAAAGAAACTTCTGGGTTCTGGCCTGTGATACCTAAGAGGTTTCATTGTGAGTATGAAGCTCTCCTAAACCCAAGAAATCTGCAGCAAACTCTTCATCGTTTTTGCCTAACATTTCCTGTAATGTGCATTCTATGTTCCTTCCTTTGAGTACCCAAAACCGCGGTTTTATCCTCTTCTCCAGCGAATAACTGAAATACCTCGGGTATTCTATGATCTCTTTAACCGGCTTCTCCATTTTATTCATCAGAAACTCTAACTTGGGTCTCAGCACTTTGTCGATGCTGTATCCTAATATCGGTGAGAATTTACGGATCATGAAGGCAATCTCCCTCTTTGATATCCCAATCTCCATCAGGTACTTTAGCCTGCAAGAGAAAATGATTATAAATTTAGGGGTCATGCTAAAGAAAGATTCACTGAGGTGATGCGTTAATTGGCTGAGATGCATACCGAGGAAGTACTGTTTTGTCTGCGTCGTATATGAGAAATTCCGGGTATTTCTTTATGATTCGTGGAAAATGGTTACTGGAAACACCAAAACGAGTGAGAAAGACGAGCTTTTTCTGCAGGGTTTTGTCAATGCTGCAGCCAAATATTTCAGGACATCGACAGAGTATTTGACCCACGATCTCCTTTTGGAACCCCAAATCTTCCAAAAAGGAAACAACCTGTTACAAGACGAGAAATCAGCTAAGTTAAAGAAACAATCTTGCACAATAATAGAATGAGAGAATACCCATCTTGTGAAATCAGTGGTTTCTTTACCTTGAGAAATTCTTGTGGTTTACATAATAAAAGCTGAGGCATCTTGGGTATAACCTTCCCCATCCTTTTATTTCTAACACCTAATTTATCAAATTCCTTTACCATCAACACCATATTGCTAGTTGAGCACCCGAGGAGTAAAGGCCATCTCCTAATTGCGTGGTCAATATCCATTTTAAGCACCTAAGACAATCAAAATCACAGAAACTATGTCTTATTAAGACTAATCATGGAACAACAATGATGAAAGACATCTTAACGTAAACTTGATTTCTGAAAACAGTTTTACTATAGTCATGAACCCAAAGAGGAGTTGACTCCAGTTCTATATCGTCTTAGTTTTGTCAAGAACCAAAGAAACCAACACAAAACCACCAATTTCTCTGATCAACGTCAGGGGACGCCTGAACCCGAGAAATGTATTAATCAAGCTTACCGATTTACTCTCTAACAATGAGACAATGTGCGAATAGTGTTCTTGTATGCTCGGTGAAAGAATCCACGGATACTTCAGCAACACTTTTCCAGAATCCTTATTCACTGCACTAACCTGAAGCGGTACAACCCCCAATTTGCAATAATCAGCAACCACAAGAAAACAAAGAAAGAGCTCCATGCTAATTATGTAAAATTAATCAACTAGCATACCTTTTCCAGAGCTGCGGCTACCCTTTTTTTAATCTCCTCAGTTTTGCTGAGCATGATAGGAGGGTACAATAGAAGTACCTTTCCCAATGAATCTTTAGGAATACCAATGCTTTCAAGAAACTCAATCAAAGGCTTCATATCATTTTCTTCTGAAAGTAGAAGAAGCTGAGGGAATGACTCGATTAAGAATCTGAAAGATGCATCAACAGAGCCCAGCATATCCAAGCCTCCACGCCTTGCTTCAATCTAAGTAAGATATGACATTCCTCTTACAAAAGAACATAGTGCCTCTAAAGAAAGCTAACAGAGATTATAACTGAGGAAACACAAACCTTTTCGAAAAATGATAAAGTTTGCTGCACATCTTCATCAATAGGAATGGACAAGTAGAGCATCATTCGTCGTGCATACTTTCCAACAGGACCTTTCTCATCACTGCCAGAAAAGAATATTTCCTTCAGGTACTTTACCTAAAATCCAAATCCAAGAATTTAAGTACCATGCCAAATCCAAACCCAACCTAACTAAATCATACAACACTAGACACTCGCTTTTGGTGCAGAAACACATGTACAAGATGGAACCAATATATCTTTCCTCTACCATATCTGTGTTAGTGCTGCAATTTATACAGAATGCAGAGGAACCGAACCTTATCGAGAAGTTTCGGGAGCGATTCAGAGGAGAGGAAATGAGCCAAATACATTGCAGAAGACAAACTCAATCCGAGACTCTCCAAAAAGGCAACTTTCCCACCATCTCCCTTCTGCTTCACCATATAAATCACTTTCTCCTTAAACCCTAAACCCTCAATTCCCTCCGATTCTCCACTCCCCTTCCACGAATTCCATTCCTCCAAATCCCTAACACCCTCGACGATCATTCGCGTGTATTTAGGACAATTCTCGGAAATGAAATTTGAATCGGCCTCGGAGAGTCCAGCCTCTTGTCGGAGAAACCCAGCAATGGAATTCTGCGCGAGAGAGAAATGTTCCTCATGATTTGTCTGCGAAGAATCAGAGCTAGGGTTCGAATCCCCGTGCTGCAACGAGGCGGACACAGCGACGCAGCCACCGTGGTAGGCCGGGAGCAAAGTTATTCGACGAGGAGAGAAGAAGAGAGAGTTATAACTAAATTTAAAGGACTGTAACGGAGGAGAAATCAAATTTACGGTTTCGAAATTGCAAGAGGTGTGGGAAAGCTCCATAAACATGGTGGAGAAAGACAAAGGCCGCTACTTTGCTTCTTCTACCCACATCAAGAAGAAGAGGATCCAGAAGAAGAAGAAGAGCCGTTGCAGGGTTTATCTGTATAGCTACGGGTTTAACCATTTCGATGTTAATTCCAAGGATAATTAATTTTAAACTCGCAATTCCGGCTTACTCAAACCGGTACGAGCTATTGGGCCTTATGATGGGCCGTTATTATCGATTCTTTAATAAAATATTGATTATTAAAAGCTCGCAACTTCAGATGAACCGGGTTTATACCCTTGATGGGCCTAATAATAAGCCGTTACAGTATCGATTTTTTAACAGAGTACCAAATTCTCTAGGCTCTAGACTAAACTTCTTTCTTCTTCGAGCTTCTGATGAACATCAAAGAAACTTGCTCTGTCTTTGTTTTAAGTCCTGCAGATTTTGAGTGTTAAAACTCAGAAAGATGATTCCAAACATAAAAAAGTTCCACTTGAAACATAATTAAAATTACCAAATTTGCTTTCTCCATCTCCAAACTAAGCGTGAGATTCTGCAGCTGGAGATTCCGAATTCGATATAAAAGGATCACTCTGCCAACCCAGAAAAAAAAAACAATTACAAAGCCAGAAAAAGATCTAAGCTTTAGGAGGAGGATTTTCAGAGCAAAAAAAAAAAAAAAAAANGGAAAAAAAAAAAAAAAAAAAACTCACAGTTGATGAAATGGAGACTTGGCTAGTGTGTGGAGACCTTCCTTGACTTGCTGCATAAAAGACACTCTCTAAACTCTCTTCACCGATATCTCTTAACCGATTGAGCTCAGGCAATATCTCTTTCCCGAGATCCGGTCTATCTTTTCTTCTCAACTCGGCGCATTGAAGCGAAAGCTTTGCTAAAGACAGAGCTTCTTCCATAGGCCAATCCGGTACTGCTGGATCAAGCATATCCTTAAGACGCCCTTCCTCGATTGCTTGCTCAACGTAATAAGCCAAACCCATCGGCTGTTTCGCTGTTAAGATCTGCAAAAGCATGATCCCCAGCGAATAAACATCCGATTTCACACCCAACATTCCGGTTTGTTGGTACTCAGGATCGATGTAACAGAAAGTTCCTGCAGCTGATGTGACTCTGTACTGTGTAACGTTCTCTGCTACTGCAGGGACCAACCTCGCTAGCCCAACATCGCTGATCTTGCTCACGTAATTGTAATCCAGGAGAACGTTTCCCGGTTTAAGGTCTCTGTGAACAATTGGTTCCGGTTTTGTCTGGTGGAGGAAGAGGAGTCCTGTGGCGATCTCAGCAGCGATTCTGAAACGCAGCTGCCAAGTGATTGGCGGCGTGTTGCCTCGCATGAAAAGCCGGTCTTCTAAGCTTCCTTTGGCCATGTATTCATAAACAAGAATCCCAAATTCTGGACAAGCTCCAAGAAGAAGCACCATGTTTGGATGCCTTATGCAGCTTAAGACTTCCACCTGCAAAACATTTATTAAACATATGTTGTCAAAGATGAAAACTTTCTAATTTCTTCAAGATTGTTTTTTTTTTTTTACCTCTTTCTGAAACTGCGATCTTCCTTGAGCTGCATCGGGGCGTAAAACTTTTACAGCAACACTTGTGTGATCAAGAAAGCCTCTGAACACAGGACCATAGCCTCCTTCTCCAACCTTTTGAGACTGTGCAAAATTTGAAGTGGCTTCTTCGATTTCTTCAACCGTGTATTTCCTATACCGAACAAATCCATGAGAGAAGGAATCTGATTCCTTCAACGTCTTCATCTCTGCGGTCAATCTTCTCTTAGCTTCCACTTCTGCTAATCTCTTTGCAGCTTCTGCAGCTTCCAAGGCCGCTTTGGCTTTAGCTCTCTCCTTTTCCACTATTGACATTGCTGCTTCCTCTGAACTCTTTGCTTCTTCCAACCGTCTTTCCTCTTCGGTTCTCAGCTTTTGCAGCTCCGTCGCCTAAAATTCCCACATTCAAAATTCGATTTAATCTCACTCCACTACATTGAATTAGACGTTAGTATCAACTAAACTAATGTAGAATACTTCTAAACCGAACCGAACCAAACCAGAAGTTTTTCAATATTGACTACCTGCTGTCTAGCACTTAAAGCTTCTTTGCAGGCGTTACTATACATATCCATGGTTTGTTTGAGCTCTAGACGAAGCCTCTTCATTTCAGCTTCAACATCATCCTGCAACAACACAAACCCATCTAAGCAAATTAAATATATCTTTAAAAAAAAAGAGAGAGAAGGATCTTGAGTACTAACCAAGCTTTGAGATGAATACGAAGATGTTCTACCGCTTTCTTCAGAGAATGTTGATGATTCGTTAGGGAAACCAGGATCACTGAACTTAATTCCCAAGCGATGTGACCCAATGCTTTGCTCAGAGCTCGTTGAGATCCTCGAACTCCTTCCGGATTCAGGAAAATCAAGGGTGAAGGAAGAGCGATCAACGCTTGGTCGCCCTGAGCTGATGAAGGAAATGTCGGAGTCTCGATGAGAAGGACTGATGAATGAAATGTCGCTATCTGAATCATACAAGTCCCCATATGGCTTCATCATTCCTTGTCGTTTCACTAACGGCGATCTACACAAACAAAAATGTTGAATCTTTAAGACATCAAAGTTAAAGACGTCATCTATTTAATAGCTTCAAATTCCTACCTTGCAGCATCTGATTCAACTGATTTACGCGGCATAGACGGCGTACTACCTGTTTGCAAAATCAATGACACACCAAATTGGATCAGTTTTTGAAAAAGTAAACAACTTTTGTTTTATACAGAGAGGAACAAATTTTGGCTTAGAGAAATGAACCTGCAGAATTGGTATGGTCTTGATACTTTGGTACTTTCTCAGGAGTAATAGGGTGTTGATTGTCAAATTCAGAGAGCTGCATCGAACTATGATAAGGAGCAGGACGAGATGCATTTCGTACTGAAGCAATTTTGCCTTTCGAAATGATGTAAACATTGCAGAAATCTGGAGCTGATTTTGACACAGTTGTTGGCAAATCCGTCTTGAATCTTCTGCTCAGAATCCAAAAAAAAAAGCCCAAGAAAAGAAAATTACAGAACTCGTTGAAAAGATACAGACTTTGTTACAAAATCTGAGAGAAGATTAGTTAACCTCATGAAGCCATTACGTGATGCGGCTCCAACGACTAAATTCTCGATGGCAGAAGTTGTAACATATTCCACAATGGCTCTGACTTTGTCTACGTCTTCGAGTAATATATCTTGACAATTTATCTGCTCCAAGAAAAAAGAAAAAAAAAACGTTAAAAGGTCCAAACTTTGAACAATTTAAAGAAAAACCCTAATCGATTCTGATAAACCCTATGAATACCTCCTTACGAGAACAATAACAGTGGAAGGATACGAAGAGATCTTTCGCTAACTTCTCCGATTGCTGCCTCTGATGTGGCGTTCCGTCTTCAATATCTGCAACAACAAAATTCAAACTTCGCGTGAGAAGAAACCCTAAATGGTGAAGTTTCGTGAGGAGAAGACTGGAACCTGAAGAAGAATGGGATTTGGAGAGGACATGAATAAGAGAAATGGTTTGGCCACGAGAAGCAAGATTGTCGATTGTCCATTTAAGAGCATGTTGGCTTCCTTTGTCTTTGTCTATTGCTACTGCAACTGAACCACTTCCTGTTTCTTTCTTTGTCGCATTTGCCTTTGGTAGCCACATTCTTTTATTTTCTTTTATTTTATTTCTTGCCCTTTGAGGGGGGGTTAACAAAAAAAAAAATATACTAAAGGAAGAAAAATAAATCTCCCTCTCGAGTCTTTAAAGGAAAAACTTCACTTTTTTTACAGAAAAAAGAAAATTGTTCAAAAGAGTTTGATTGGTCAAATGATTCTTTATGGGAAACGAAGGAAATAGGTGCAAGATAAAGTTAGCAAATCAAGTTTTGTAATGGGACTCAAGAATTTCCACTTTTTCTAATGGCTGTTGTTATTTAAAGGGTTTTATTTTTGGCTGATAGTCTAATTTCAGATTCCATAACACAAAAAGATAAGAAACAAAACACATTTGTGTGGTTTGACTTTTTTGTTCAAAGTGTTGGAATTTGGAAAAAGAGTAAAAAATGGACGGTAGACAAAAACACTTTCTAGAACTTCAAAAGTTAAATGATGATATATTACAACGAAAACTGGATTCACGTATATTCCACATTTTGCATATTGCATAAATAAAAGAAATCATATAATAGGTAAATAAATTCTCACGGCCCCTGAAAATAAGAAAATTTATTTAAATCATCATGGCAACGGAACTCGAGCGCGATATTCTGCGAGAGCCCACAACGGATGAATGTTTCTATATGCAGCGTAGTGTAATGCGCAATTCTTCAAAAACACTCCGGTTGCTTGCTGGAGAAGTAATCAAAACAAACTTCCATTACTTCTTAACATTTCCAATTCCATCAGCAACTGAGCCGTCTAAGACCCGATGAAATGGTTAGAGAGCATAGCAATTGATATGGACATAAGTCAGTAATACCCATTTTGGTCTCGGAAGTGTACCTGTTGAGGAAAATCTCCCGTCTCCAGTTGCGAATTGATGATAAGTTTTGCAGCACGGTGGAGAGGAACCGGATCTCTCTCGGCCTATTGCGCAAAACAATGGTCATATTTAGAGCTGATTCATTCATTGTGAGTTTCATCGATGAATGTTGTATGTTTATAACCTGTCCAGCGTGAAGGAGACCCATCAAAGCCCACGCAGTTTGCACCAGGTTTGATTTTTCCCCTATGTATCTCTGCATAGATCAAGAGCATTATAGTGACTGAATGCTCCTCCATCAAGTTGATTTCATCGAAATGTGTAAGCATGTACCTTTTTGGAGCATGAGAGGTAGCTTTCTCCCCAGCCTCCGTTGTCTTTCTGAGTTGCAAGAAGAAAATCAACGCCTTTGCGTATAGCCACACAGTCATTGTACGTCTTACCAGAAGCTGCTAAGCCTGCAAGAGCAAACCATGTACCGTACGTGAAGCAAATACCCCAGTTCCCATACCTGTCAATTCAAGGAGAGAGGTTTATTTATTGGTTTGTCCGGGTTTCTGTTGAATAGTTGCAGAAACAGTTGGAATTTGTTAGTGTACCATGAACCATCAGGCGTTTGCATGTTTTCTAGGTATTGCACGGCTTTCCTGATAAAAGTGGTGATCTCTATTTTCCTGTGATCTGGGAAGAGTTGCTTGAACAGACTCAATGCTTGGATTGCGGACGACGTGCATTCACTGTATTCATGCTCAATCACAATGTCGGAGAACATTTCTGTGGGATTGAGCAACTGAGACAAAAAAATACATAAAGAAGATTATATGACCTCAATTGCTTTAAAAAGTATGTTTTGGTTGTGAAAACATTTAATGGGTTTTGGTTCTTACTTCCAACCACTTGGGAGCACCAGCAGGCTCCCAGGCAGATACACCTCCGTTTTTACTCTGCAAACAAGTGAAACTGTTACGGCCTGAAAACAGGTATATCGTTGAAGATATTGGTTCTATGACTGATAATGCTCACTTGTAAAGTGAGCAGGATATTAACAGAATCATATAGTCTCTCTGGGTCTTGTTTTGGGCCAACGATATCCGGTGCCAACATCGAGAACAACAGGCAGCACTATGAGACCAGAAAACAGCAAGGATGTTGTACTTAATGGCATGATCACTAAATAACATGTCAGCGTGTTCGGTTTAAATGGCTGGTTACCTTTAAGCCATCAGCTGTGCAGTCTGAAACTTGCCATCCATGATCTCGGTCAGAGAATGTCCATGCTCCTTTAGATATATGACGGTACATGCTTTTGAAATCACCAGAAGGGTTCTCTCTAACCTTCAATTGTTTTTCAATGGGTAAGCAAATGTTCCGTTCTTCAAAGGAAACAGTTAGTAGTGTTACAGTATATGCTGCAGGGGATATCGAACCTGTGAATTCTTTATGAACTCATGTCCTCTCCTGAGTACATCAGAGATTTCACTGGAGAGATTGCTTGCAATTAAAGCTTGCATCGCAAACCCTGTATCCCATAATTGACTTCCAAAGCTCTGCATAAATCTGTCCCGATCAAGAAATTTCCGACTTCTTACCAACTCAAGGTTAGTAAACATAACAGATTGGATTTTAAATCTCCGGTGACACACCTGCATTTTCATCCCATCTTCGGCCACCCACAAGTAATCGGAGATTCTAGCAAGGTGCTTCTTGAAATAAGCCCCATTCGGATCTTCAACCCAACAAGCCAACATGCACAGTACCTGCAAAAAGAGATGGTAGTTAACTCCAGATGCTCTCTGCTTTCTGTCTAAGGGTAATGTGTTCTTACCTTTTCAACACACCCAATGGTGATATAACGACTATTTTCATCTTCATAATGTATGTGTTTCATTGCCACCTGAAGAGCCTTTTGCCTAAGAAGCTTGTTAAATGGCCAGCATGCAAGGAAAGGCTCAGCGAAGTTGTAAAGACTGTCCCATATCAACTCTTGAACCAGCGGACGGGGATAGTATGTATCTTCCTAAGGTAAAGAGAGGAAAATGTCTCTGTGTTTTTCTTCAGGGAAAGAAAATCCTAAAGAAGAAAGATAATACATCCTAAGATTATTACCTTTGCACAAAGATGGCGGATTTTCTTCCAACTGATTTCTTCATAAGGCTGTAAGTACAGTTCTTTGCGCAGTTTCAGAATAAGAGGTGTTATTGGGCCAACAAATCGCTTCCCGTAGAGATACGACATTGGCAAGTAAACCATCCGGCAGTAGCACCACATTTTTGCTGCAGGATTCCGTTAATTATTACATCGCACTGGTTGAATACTTGTTGGGAGAAATTCTTAATCAATGTACGCCAGTCAGTTTTTTTCTCAAACCACGATGAAGAGAGATGTGCATTTAGTTTCGTCATCTCATAAATCTTGTTGAAGCAAATCGAATGTCGAGATGTTAACAAACTAACCTGGATGCAAGGGAAAGAAATAAGGTAGGATCCAGAACTCAGGAGGCATTGGGTTGCTTCCAGACCAGTCAAATATGCCAAGTATCTGTAGACAACAAAAGACATTCACGAGACAACCTTTCTAGTGATTCTTGGATAAATAGATGATCTCAAAACATACCGAGAGCCAAGTTTTACCCCAAGAAGGTATGTAGGTGACACCACCATGGATATGGATCCATTTCCGGGCTCGTCTACAAGCATTTTCATGCCCTCCATCAGGACTTTCTCCAAGTATACGCATACATATGTAAGTCAGCGCGGTGCAGAACATTGTGCTATGACCTTCAATGTGTAATCCCCACCCACCATCTTCATTCTACGGACAGCAAATCCGACATGAAAAGAGTGAGTACATAAGCCCAATGACAATGATGCATTTCGTTGTGGAGCTACAGGTAAAACTGTACCTGGTGACAGTAGATGTATCGGAGAATCTCTTTTCGATGTTCTGAAGTGAATATCTCATCAAGATGTCCCGTGATGTAAAGACAAAACACCTGCACACATGTATCAGAGCGAAATTTCTTCTGATTTTGCCTCATTCTTTTCAACATTCCACTTACACGATACCTAAATCACACTGATCCCAAATCCAAATTCATTATTCAATCCAGTTGAATTATCATTTCTTCTCTTTCTTCCTACTGCGAAATCGAAATGCCTAATCCCTGATTCTAGGATTAGCAGATTTTGAAACGGCAAAGAAAACTTACCAGTGGCGGAAGGAAAAACAAAGGGCCGGCGTTTTCAGCCGGCCAGTGACCATCGCTGGCCTGCAACGCTGAAAAGAAATGCACGCCTCTCCTTAATGCATTCGTCGCCGTTTCGAAGGTTATCTTCTCGGAGCCTTCAACTTTCACCGGAGCTATCACTTGCTCAAACTTTTTCTCTTTCAGAAACTGTTACAAAATTGAAAATTCCTACTTTACAATAAAGGACACTATTTCGCACAAATTCGTAATTTTACCTACTTTTTGTTGTGGACTTGCGGTCTGTCTTTTTTAGTTAGTTTTTTTTTTTTTCTTGGTCAACTTTTTAATTTCAACAAACATTTATATAAACACTACAAAATGAACAACATAAAATTTATTAAATGCTACTGTAAAGGTAGTTTATTATAGGAAGTTAGTGTGGAATCAAAAATCATTCGTGTTGTTTTCCTCCTTTTTTTGGGTTCAAAATTTGTGTTACTTAAAAAAAAAAAGTAAGTTTTAACTAAAATAGCATGTTTCAAATAGCAGAGAAAATATATGAATTATTACATGGAATTTCATCAAGGCATGTTTATAGAAAATAATTTGCAATGAAAAATTACATGCCTGCGTGCGCCACAAGAGATCACTGCTAGCTTTAACACGAAAACGGTTGTCGTAGAAACTCCGGCGAGCCTCAACGACGGCGTAACGTTCCTCCGGCGAGCCTGCGTCAGTATCGAACTCCCATGTTTGTCGTCCGGTGAAGTTGTTTGTGGTGGATAAGTAGGGATCATCTCCATTTCCTTCTCCTATCTTCAACCTCCACATTACAAGATTATGAGCCTACCTGATCATTCTTAAACATATAACATATGTATATATATGCGATATTCACGCAATTTTGCATTTTGGCATTTCTAAAACAATAATAAATAAGTAGAAATCAATTAATTAATTTAAAACCAAAAAAAAAAAGAAATCAATTAATTTAAGATAAAGGTAGGTGGAATTTTGGTAAATCTGTGATAATAAAACACCGACAAGAATAGGTTACTTCTGGAGTTGGATGATAGAGAATTAAGAGACAAAAAAGAGATTACTTGTTGGTGGAAAAGATTTTGGTTAATCTTGTATACGTACATATAAATATAATACATATGAACAACATATAATAGAAATGTGTATGGATGTATAGAAGATCATCGTTAGCTTGCTTATTCAGTAGAAAACTCCAACCACTTGCATATAAATAATAGCTTATAACAAAAGTGACCCTTTGAGCTTGAGAAGTTATGATGAATCTTTGTATCTTGTCTCTTTTCAAGGTTTTTCATATGGCAAAGGAACTCGTCTCCTGTACTCTGCGAGCGCCCACACTGGGAAGATGTTTCTGTATGCTGCATAGTGTAACAAGCAGTTCTTCATGAACGCTCCAGTTATCTCCTGTGAAATATACAATTTGGGCTCTTTAAAAGTTATACATTTAGGCTAGCAAAACCATGTGACTTAAAAGGAAGATTTAGTTATATATTTAGGCTAGCAAAGTGTTAGAGAGCAAACAAACCGGTTAAAATTGGAGACAATGGATAGTTATGGTTAAGCTTCTACATAAACTTTTTGAGAGGTTTCATGTTTTCAGAAGTACCTGCTGAGGAAAATCGCCATTCTCTAGTTGTGAGTTGATCAAGAGTTTTGCAGCCCGGTGAAGAGGCGTCGGATCTCTCTCAGCCTATAATGTGAGATTAGAAGAAACAGTTCAAGGGGATGACCAAGATCTCTCAGATGGTGAGGAAGTCAAATTTTTTAGCATGAACCTGTCCAGCATGAAGAAGACCCATCATTGCCCAAGAGGTTTGCACCAAGTTTGACCTCTCCCCTTCACTTGGAATGTATCTCTGCAGGCCAAACCAAAGTATATGTTTCTTGAAACTGCAGGACGCGTACATTGCAATGGTATTTGGTATATTATACCTTTTTGGAACATGACAAGTAGCTTTCACCCCAACCTCCATTATCTTTCTGGGTTGTGAGAAGGAAATGAACGCCTTTACGCATAGCCAAACAGTTATTGTACGTCTTTCCAGCAGCTGCGAGCCCTCCCAGGCCAAACCATGTGCTGTATGTGAAGCAAACTCCCCAGCTTCCGTACCTATCAATCCAAAGGTTTGTTGGTATTACCAAAATCTTTGTGAACAATTCCAAACTTGTCTAAAAGCTAACATATAGTACCATGAACCATCAAGCATCTGTATGTTCTCTATGTATTGCACGGCTTTCTTGATGGAACTGTTGATCTCTGCTGTCCTGTGATTCGGATATAGTTGCTTGAACAAAACCAAAGCTTGGATTGTTGATGAAGTACACTCATTGTACTCATGCTCAACCACGATGTCAGCAAAAAATTCAGTAGGATTTAGCAACTGAAACCAGAAAGAACAAAAAGTGAGAGATGTTTCTGAGATTTTTCTTTCCCGGGCCTCACAATGGGATTTCCTTCTTACTTCCAACCATTCTTGTCCACGGGCAGGCTCCCAAGCAGTTACACCTCCATTTTTACTCTGCAGCAAGAGAATATGAAGAGAAAGATTCCTATCATAAAGCAGCATTTTGAGTAAGTGCATTCTATATGATATTAAAGCTCACCTGTAGAGACAATAGGATAGTAACAGACTCATATAAGTGTTGGGGATCCATTTTCGGGCCAACAATGTCAGGTGGCATCATCGAGAGCAAGAGGCAACACTGTAAAACCAAGATAAGTGTGCTAATTAGGGGGAAAGCTGACCCATTCGTTATAGTAATTGAAATATTCTGGCTAATCACCTTCAATCCTTCGGCTGTGCAATCAGAAGCTTGCCATCCATGATCCCGATCAGAGAAAGTCCATGACCCTTTGGACATGTGGCGGTACATGCTCGTGAAGTCCGACGAAGGGTTCTCTCTAACCTTCAAAAATTCTCAGTTCCGTAAGACATGTTCTGATAAGTTTAAAGACACAAATCATAGGGCAGAGGATATCTCAAACCTGAGAATTCTTAAAGAAGTCATGTCCTCTCCTGAGTACATCAGGGATTTCATCAGAGAGATTACTTGCAACTAAAGCTTGGAGGGCAAACCCAGAATCCCATAATTGACTCCCAAAGCTCTGCAAAAATAAGTTTCTCAGGAACTCAGAAACTTGTTTATGCCCTATGAATTTTCCAAACTCTTCATTGATATCAACCTGCATTTTCATCCCATCTTCTGCAACCCACAAGTAATCAGAAATCCTCAGAAGATGCTTCTTGAAATGAATTCCATTAGGATCTTCAACCCAACATGCTAGCATGCATAATGCCTTCATAAGGAAATTCTGAGGTTTTCAGTTAAGGAGAAGATAAATTCTGAGTAGTCGGGCATTTCTGAGGATTGTATTCGTTTTACCTTTTCAACACATCCAATGGTGATATAACGGCTGTTTTCGTCTTCGTAATGTATATGTTTCATTGCCACTCCAAGAGCTTTTTCCCTAAGAAGCTTGTTGAATGGCCAACATGTAAGAAATGGCTCTGTGAAGATGTAAAGGCAGTCCCATATAACATCTTGAACCAGTGGACGGGGATAGTACGCATCTTCCTGACATTAAAAGTGGAAGGCTTTCTGTGAATTTCTCTTCCTAGAAAAACTATTTAAAGAAGAACAATATAATCAATCTATTCTTACCTTTGCACATAGATGTCGTGCTCTGTTCCAGTTTATTTCCGCATAAGGTTGTAAGTATATTTCCTCCCGTAGTTTCAGAATAAGAGGACTTATTGGACCAACGAATCTCTTCCCGTAAAGATAAGACATTGGCATGTAAACCAACCGGCAGTAACACCACATTTTCGCTGCAGATTTTCACCAAACTATGTCAAACCAAGTTTCAGAAGTGAAGACGCAATTTCAAGAGCTCAAGTCTTATAATGGCAAGCAAACACAGGGCAGAGGGAAATTTCATGTTAACCTGTGGTATAACTATCAACCTCACCTTACAGAAACTCCCACCTAAGGCAGTCGAAAAACGGAAAACCATGAATTTTTTTCTCATCCTCAGTTTGAATGCCTCAAAGAAAGATAATAACAGAATCTTCGACTCTTAGTCACTGTGTGGATCTTTTTGCAATGTCTCGTCTATCATTCTTAATTGATTGTTACACCCTAGTCACTACTTATTTTATTTCCCAGGTTTTTAGAAACTATTGAGACAAAGCTGAAGATATTCAAGATGTTATGAAATAAACCTGGATGTATAGGAAGACACGAAGGTAGGATCCAAAACTCTGGAGGCATGGGGTTGCTTCCTGACCAATCAAAGACACCGAGTATCTACAAACATTCAACCAAAATTAAAAACAACCTTCTGGATCTTCTTTTTTGCCTATTGAACTAAAAAAACATCCGGAAATTCACCGAAAGCCACGTTTTCCCCCAAGATGGTATGTACGTTGCACCACCATGGTCCAGAATCCATCTCCTGGCACGTTTGCACGAGTGTCCCGGTCCTCCATTGGGACCTTCTCCAAGTATGCGCATGCATATGTAGTTTAGTGTGGTGCAGAACATCGTGCTGTGGCCTTCTATGTGTAATCCCCACCCACCATCTTCATTCTGCAATCAAAACAAACACATGTCAACGGTTAAAGTGACTGAAGAGAGTTTATAAAGTAGCATAAGGGGTACGTTTTGCAGATCTGCTTATAATATACCTGATGACAGTAGATATATCGAAGGATTTCTCGACGATGCTCTTTAGTGAATATCTCATGGAGATGACCAGTGACGAATAGACAGAATACCTGGTTTTTACAAACAGTAAAGATCAGAGAAGGAGAATGTAATATTGAAAGGAAAATAAGGAAACGTTGCCGAAAAAGAAAGCGGGTTGCAAAATTAAGAAGCAGATGCAGAACTTGGAAGGGAAGGAAAATAAGAAGCAGAGCATGTTGCAATAGAATGACACATATCTCTTATGCAGCCTCACCCATTATTCCTGGGACAAGAAGTGAGACTCAGAAAAGATAAGTTTTGAACAAATAACTTTTTCTTTTTCTTTCTTCTACACTCACTAAAAAATGGTGATGCAACAGGCAGCTTTGGATTTGAGGTAGACTCGTTTTCCAATAGAAAGAAACTCAATTGGAACATGACTAAGGCTTTGTTGTGTATACTAATTAATTACTATTTCGTACAAATAATCCTCATCGATCAGACCTGTTAACTTCAATGAAAATATGTTTTTTTACTGACATTGACACAGTATAGTAGTTTTCCACAAAGCTTTCTTGTTTCAAATCATTGCACCATTCCTAGGGACCTATTTCATGGTGTGAAGTGAAATTTAGAGCAGAGAGAGACATACCAAGGGCGGGAGGAAGAACAAGGGGCCAGCATTTTCAGCAGGCCAGTGTCCATCACTGGCCTGCAATGCCGATAAGAAACTGACTCCCTTCCTTAACGCATTTGTAGCTGTTTCGCTCGTGATGTTCTCGGCGTCCTCAACCTTCACCGGAGGTATAGCTTGCTCATATTTCTTCTCATTCAAAAACTGCATCATATTACAAAACCAAGCAGCCGTTGATTAGAATCCCAACGGTTTCCATAATCGATCGCGAGTAGCAAGGTGAAGCGAGAGGTCGACTAAGCCATTAAGGTCATCGTCTAAGGTTTGGGAACGTTTTCTGGCCACATTTTTCCCGGCGAGACTGTTTATTTACAGTTAGGCCCTTACAATTATAATTGATTCACAATTCGGGTCTAACATTTTCGAACTAATTAAAAGATTGAATTTTTTCTTTCTTTTTTTTTGTCAAACTTTTAGAATAGTCTTATTCAAAGAAAAATCCGACCAAAAATACATAGGGGGGATTGAATCAAACTGAATAATCCGTAAAAGGTTAACCGTACTCTTTCAAAAGAAAGTGATTAAATATCCAATATAACATTTTCGAATAAAATATTTTATATTATTTGAGTTGTATTGTATAATTCTTGATTTAAATAAAAAGGTTAACTGCTTTTGCCTTTTAGGGTTAGCCAAAAACTAAAAATATGGACCTAACTCATAATCACGTTCTTTAGCCAGTAGCATATTCTACAAGAATTATGTGATGTTATCTTTTCCTTACAATATCAGTGTAAACTGAAAACATATACAAAATCGTCTACAGAAATGTACATGATACTTCTAGATACTTCTAGATATAATATTTGCATAATATTCTATGCAACCCTTTTTCTGAAATTTATTTCATGGAGTTTTTTTTTTTGATAAAGATTTATTTCATGGAGTTATAGCTAGTATATGTTTAAACATAAGTTAGACGTGCATTCTAGATAGATTCAACCAATGTAGGTTTGTATGATCCCATAAATTGGACTTGACACTAAAAAGCGGTTTATGAATTCGTCAGTGAACTTATTGAATTCTATGAATATCTAAATACTAAAAAGGTGTTCAAGAAATTGTTCAATTATTCATAATATAATGTTTTTCAGCTTCGTTCTCTTGCTTAAGTCGTAACAATGATCAGGGAACAAAAAAAACAGCACCAGACTTCGTTTAAATAAAAATAATAAAAAAATCTAAAATACGACAAAAACAAAAATCATTTATTTCGCATTTGTAAATTCTTTTCCACCTGTTTGATTTGCCAACCCTTACTTTTAATTTTTAAACTATAGTTGACTCATACCAAAAAAAATCTATAGTTGACAACAAAAACGAGAAACAAATACCTGCATACGCCATATGAGATCGCTGCTAGCTTTAACCCGAAAACGATCATCAAAAAAATTCCGACGAGCTTCTTCAACGGCGGCTCGTTCCTCCGCTGTGCCGGCGACTGGATCAAACTCCCATGTCTGCCGTCCGAGGAAGTTGTTGGTGCTGAACAAGTAGGGCTCCTCTTTGTTTCCATTTGCTATCTTCAACTTCCACATTCTTTAGATCTTAATTAATTATTAATCTAAAAAAAATATGGCATATTATTGTATGTATCGAGTATATATATAGAGATGCACGTAATATATGTGGAGAAAGAAGAGAAGTAGTTGAAATTGAATTGATTTACACGCGCACACATACATAATTCGTTGTGAAAATCTTATTTATTATTTTTTCAAAAACTAAAGAAAATGATATTTATTTATTAAATTATAAATAAATAAAAAAAACTTAAAATCTAAAAAAAAATTGAAAATTATTTACTTTATTTCTATATTTTCATTTTGCGTGAAAATTTGAGTAGTATCTGAAATTTCCAATTATAAGTTTTTTAGACGACGATGTTAATTAATCTTGAAAACTTTTGGAAGCTAGAGGTTGAATTGTAATATATGCGATTACTTACTCTTTTTCTTTTTCTCTTTTGCCCATGCATGTACTTACAATTTGATACAAAAATAATGTACTTAAAAGATCAACTTCCCAAACGAGTGTACTTAAAATTAGTGTACTTATATGCAAACTTTACTGTTAATGTGTGTCGGTAATTAATGTATATATATAAAACCATGTTTTTCCAAACGAGTGCTTTTCCAAATGAATACATTACTTTTAGTAAAAAAAAAAGGTTCAATTGTAAACGCAAACATGAAGCGCAACAAATCTTTTGTTCACATTAATTTATCAAAAAATTGAAACAATCGCAACAGTAATTACTTGTATTTGCTGACCAGTCCTTTGAAAGCTTATATGTTCGAAACTATCCACTCTGAATTCAATATATACGGACTGACTTCATCTTCCAAACTTTTTTGTATCATATACAGTAACAAATAAATTAATTTTGATTCAGTGGTCTTCTTGAATGTCACGTTTCGCTGAAAAAAAAAAAAAAAAAAAAAACTGTCACGTTTCAAAGATGTGTACATGCATCTGCATGGGTTTGTAAGCCGACGACCTTAGAAGGAGAAAACTGGTTGGTGATTGAATATTTGCTTGCGAAGCAAGTAATCTCTCATGTGAGTATTTATATTCATAGATCAGAAGAGAGGAGAAACATCCTCATTAATTTATCACCCAAAGGCTAAAGCCCATAAGACATCTGCAAGTGTTTGTATAATTTGAGTCCAGCCTGCGCAACCACGGGGCCTGAATACGATATTCGCAAATGAAAACAAACAAAAAAGGAAAATAGATAGACTTGTTGTTGATTGGTTGTTTGTTTGATACGTGATTGTCAAATGTCACTAATTAATGAAGAATCACATCTTTCAAAAAATTCATCTAGAGACTATAGTGTACTATCTAGAATCTGGGGTTTGGTTAAATTTATAATTAGAAACAATGGATGTATTTAAAGCCCTAGGCCTAAACGGTAGATTTCAAATGTTCGGTTGTGAATATGAGCGTTGGATACATTTACTAGTATTTATGAAGAATAAATTTTCCGATCGAGTTGATATGTGTTTATTTTTAATTCTATGGTTTAGATTATAAATAACTTACAGTAAAAAGAAAATAAAATTTATAATATTGAATGGCAAAACAAAGACCACATATTCAATTGAACATATCAAACAGTAATATTGTATATATTTTTCATGAATTTGAAACGTTTGAACAAAAAAACTATTTAAAAAGTTCGCAGTGTTTATTTTGGATTGAGCCAAAACTATAGGCGTATAACTCTCATTAAATTTATCTTCGTTTTACTAGAATCGTAAAATATTTTTAAAATCAACATATGTTTTTCTTTGGGTCAGAAAATCAACATATCATATAACGATTTTATTTATCTCCTAATCTTTTTTTTTTCTTTGTCGCCTATCTCAAAGACTCATAGTTTAAATTTACATGGTAAAAAAAAACTCAGAGCTTTCTTCTATTTATGGGAGTTGAAGAGTTAAATAGTTATTTTAATCATACGTACACTTAGAGATTTAGCGACGGGACGGTCTCGCACTTACCACACCACCAACCAATCACATCACGGACTAAGATCAAAGCTCTTTGTGTGGGACCCAATACCCATATACACGGGCCGTGTATGTCTGAGATTGAGCGGTAATTGACATTGACAAATTGAGTTAGTTCTCTTTCAGTCTCGTTATTTATGTTTTTGTCAATTTACTATATTAAGAGCATAACCATCATGTGCGCGCCACGTTTCGTACGCGAACCATGTTCCCTTTTATCAAGAAGCTAAGATGATGACATCTGTTCTTTCCTCCGCATCTTAGACTGTACACGTCACGTTTATGGTTAGCTCTGCCAACGGTCGTGATTAAATGCTGATTGATACAATTTTTGTAATGGTCAGCTTTGTTAATGTGTATTATCTTTTTTTTTTCGGTAAAAGTTAATGTGTATTATCAGTTGGGACTTATTTACATACTGGCGTTTATTTCACCACCTCGACCAAGTTTTAATACATTGAATGTAGATGAGAGTCACAAAATAATTAAATATACACACTAGCCCTAGACTGTCTTTTTATCTGCTAACCTGGTTCTAAAGCAAATACAAAAAGTTATTATCAAAAACCAAAAGAACAAGTTTGAATGATCGTTAAAACCAATGTTCATTTGTTTGAGTGGTCTCGCGAAATCGACAACATAGTACGTATATGATTCACACCTTAACTTTACCTTTACTATACGTTCAGTTGCATGAATTAAACAGGTGGGCCATATCATTTATCAAATTTGATTTTTGGGAGTATCTGTCTTTTTTTATTTTTTCTTTTTTTACAAAGAGTATCTAACTTTTGATACGAATTAATGATTTACAAATAAAATTATATGGAATTACGAATTACTAGTATTAGTCTATTAGATAATACAATGTTAACGGAATGGCACGTTGTACAACAAACATAAAAAACATAAAACAAGGAAAACAGTAAAAACTTGCAACTACAATTAATATACTTGAAGTTGAAGAGTGTAAATTTAATTTCAGTTTAAGTATGCATTGTCTTTAATTATGTATTTACTTCAAAGAATGTCGTTTTGAAGTTTTATTTTTATTTCAATGCAGAATTTTGAATAAAATTCCAGTTTTAATCATATTGTTTTAGTGTTTTAATTAGTGAGAACAATTTATTCAATATATTAATAAGGTGTATAATAGAACTTTTAATAGTTTTTTTTAATATGTGTGAAAGTTGTAAAATGATACTTTTTTATAAAACAGATGGAATATATATATATATATATATACTTTTTACAATTTTTTTTTTTTTTTACCTTTTACAACTTCCACTTGACATCTATAGTAATCATAAACGGCTCGTCTCACGTGAATAGGAAACAAAACCTAATTAAGAATAACTAATGAAGATAAACGATTCAATTTATATCCCAAATTATTCTTATTCAACTCGTCCTTGATCTCTATATAAACGTAAGTACATGAAACTCTTCCAAAGCATCTAATTATCAATCGAAAAGACAACCATCGTACCCAGCACGAGTACTCTCTCTTGTCTCTCTCATCCTCTTTATCACATATATATTCGTTACACGAAAGCTCTTTCAATATAAAGACATATAATATAGATATATATATATATATATATATATATATATGTGTATGTAGATTTAGTGTTATATATATATACACAGTGCTAATCTACAAATATCATGCGATTATTTGTATGAAATTTTAAACTCAGTGAGTATATACACACACAGGATAATCGTTATGTGGAGGTTGAAGATAGGAGAGGGGAATGGAGAAGACCCCTACTTGTTCAGCAGCAACAACTTCGTCGGACGTCAAACATGGGAGTTTGATCCCAAAGCTGGCACCTCGGAGGAACGAACCGCCGTCGAAGAAGCTCGCCGGAGTTTCTTGATCAACCGTTCTCGTGTTAAAGGTTGCAGTGATCTCTTGTGGCGAATGCAAGTAAGTTTTTTTTTTTTTCACAAGTGAGTTTTACTAGCTTGTCATGACAAAAAATACAATCACGTTATCCAATTAGAATGTAGTATTGACTATATAAGTTTTTTTTCTCAAAATTTGAACTTTATGTGGTTATAATACAATCACGTTATCCAATTTATGATTTATTTTCACTATCCTAAGTTCATATATAACTATACTAATTACAGTAGAACCTCTTTAAATTAATACTCGATAAATTAATAATCATGATAAATTAATAAATTTCTCCAGTCCCGAATTGGACCAGTATAAAAATTAACAAAATTCGATAAGATAATAAAATAATATTTTTTTTAGAATCTCTATGTAAATACATGGTCCCAATAATGTCATAAATTA
>OVAY01000775.1:1786-45267 GCA_900406395.1 Kernera saxatilis | reverse complement strand
ATTTAGTTAAAGTTTAGTTAAATGTTATACTTTAGTTAAATGTTATAGTTTAGTTAAGGATTAAAGTTTGATAAAAATTGGTTGGGGATAATAAAGATATTAACCACTCCCAAAATGTTCTATATCTACAAAATGTGTTATAGTGTAAATATTTTTTTAGAAAGTGTGTTAGAGTGTAATTTTCTCTAGATAAAATGAAATGTTGATTTATTGTACCAAATAACAAACACCAAACACACGCAATCTTTAAAAAGGCCACAAGCGTATTTACTCAAGAGCAAGAAGACACGTGTCTTGCAAAAATAATTTATGATTATAATTGTGATGTTGTCCTAATATGAGCCCCCATTTGGAAGACGGTGTTTTGGACTTTGGGTCGGCTAAACTCCTTTGTGTTAAAATGTCAAAATCACCAAATGTATCGCTCCATATTAAAATGTCAAAATATAGGTTGTGAATTTCATCGTGTATTTTGGTTTTTACAAGAGTAACGTTTTGTGATTAATGTAGGATTTAGCTACTCTCAATCGTCAACACTAACCATACCCAATGTTCTCGCTGTATCCAACAATAGACATAACAGAACAATGAATTATTTAGAGAAGAAAAAGAACTACTTACAGGGATAAAAAAATAAATAACTACTTTGCTCATCAATGGGTTAATCAGAATTTAATTACTCGACGTTGCAGACAAAATATTTTAAGAAAAATGCGTAACGGCATAAAGAGTCCACTAACTATATTATTCTGCTATATTAGTATATTGTAAGGAGAGATATGCGGCTATTCCGGAAAATTATAATTATACAAAAAAAAAATATCCAAAAAGGATAGAGTTCTTATATTTTTCATGGAATATATTGGTTGGTAGTGGAGAGTAATAAGCTTTTGTGCTTAATCATGAATCATGAACTATACAAATGCTGCCTGTTGTTCAGTATCCCCTGAAAAACTAAAAAATATAAAGTCCAATCATTCATATTATAATCATATGACTAATAATCAAAACTTTACGAGCTAGTTATCATTTTATCAAATAAAACCTTTCAAAATTCCAAAAGGTTATAGGGCTGTTTAAATTGATATAAATTAAAATTATTTATTAATCCCTCTTGCGCCGACCTCAAATTTTCTGACAAATCAAATACAAAAATAACAGACAAAATTTTAGATAAAAAAAGAAAAAAGTGAATTAGCTATGAATTCCTGTCCTTGATACCAATCGTAATTATTATATGTGGACTATTTGAATAATGAAAAAAATAATCATCTATTTGTAGCCAAAAGAACAAAAAAAAAGCCAATAAATCCTGTTGATTGTTTTCCTCATTGAAGTTGACTATACAAGTTTCTCTTGACACGATAATTGTGGAAACTAATTTGCAACGAAGAACATTTCAGTTGCATGCGATTTGTGTGTGGAAAATTTGTATACATGCGCAAATCTAGATAATTTATTCGGAATACTATGGCTGCTAAAATATGTAATTTAGAATCCTATTTTTTTTTTAAATATCGAAAGTGCACGATACAGTTTGTAGTGCACCAACTTTACATATAAGCTGTACCACAAAATAGATATAATCACATTGGTAAAAAGAACAAATTGAGAAGGTTATTTCAAATTTAGTATCAAATCCTAAAATATATTGTTTTGGCCATTTTTAGAGTTACTAAAAGACATATCTTTACTACATTAATGAATGTACATACTCTTTTAATATTGCTTGTAGACATTTTTGTGTGTGTTAACTTTTTTGGCTTAATGTAAAAGGTATTTTAGGTTAATTCTTGTGTCAAATATACTAAAAAATTATTATTTTAAATTGTTACAAACCTTTTAAATACAAAATTTTGTTTTTGTTAAACTTAAAATATATTCTATGTATCATTTAATTAATTTTCAGGATTTTGGTTAATATTCACGAAATACCAAAACTCTAGAGATTTTAAATACATGATTTTGTTACCTTTTAAACCGAATCTTTCTAACCATCACTTATGCAAAAATGTTTTGAACCATTCAAAACAACCGAACAATAAATCGCCGTCAGCTTAGATTTATTAAAATACCGAAATTACCCTTTGATTGCTGAGTGTCATCGTCCTATTATATTTCTCGTCGTCCTTTACGGCTTTCTCTGAGTGTTCTTACTATTCTCCCAAAGTCTCAACTCTCTGAACATCCGTCAAAAGAATCAGTCTCTTTTCTTTCACAATTCTCAGAACATGCCATTGATTTCTATATTGTTTAATCCCAGTAAGTCTTCATTGTTAGTATATATATTCTTTTAGCTGAGTTTTGGCAACAGAATCGGGGAGGGTTTTTTTTTTCTGGGAAATTTTTTCAATGGGGATTCTCTGGGATTCGTTTCTCTGGTTGCTTGTGGCGGGGATTATTCTGTTCTTGGTCAGGATTGTGTTGTTCAAAACTGGATTGATTTACATGGTGAAGAAATGGCGGAGGACGATCTTTGATTGGTTCCATGTTTACCAGTTCTACAAGGTCCCTGAATTCAACGAGAACATGCAAGAGAATCTGCTGTATCGGAAAGTGTACGCGTATCTGAATTCGTTGAGCTCCATCGAGAATTCGGATTTTACGAATCTCTTCACCGGGAAAAAGTCAAACGAGATCATCCTCCGCTTGGATCGGAACCAGGTCGTTGGCGACGAGTTTCTCGGCGCTAGAGTTTGTTGGATCAACGGAGAAGACGGCGAAGACGACGGAGCGAGGAATTTCGTGTTGAAGATTCGCAAGGCTGATAAACGGAGAATTCTCGGTCCGTATCTCCAGCATATACACACAGTGTCTGATGAGCTTGAACAGAGAAACACAGAGCTGAAGCTGTTCATGAACGTTGGAATCGCCGGGGACGATGACGGGAAGAGGAAGAAGAACGGACGGTGGAGATCGATTTCGTTCAATCACCCTTGTACATTCGACAACATCGCCATGGAAGCGGATCTAAAGAACAAGGTAAAATCCGATCTCGAATCGTTCCTCAAGGGGAAACAGTATTACAATCGGCTTGGCCGCGTCTGGAAAAGGAGCTACCTCCTGTACGGACCTTCCGGCACCGGAAAATCAAGCTTCGTCGCCGCCATGGCGAATTTCCTGGATTACGATGTCTACGATATAGATCTCTCGAAAGTAGCGGATGACTCGGATCTTAAGATGCTTCTGTTACAGACCAGAGGCAAATCCGTGATCGTGATCGAGGATCTCGATCGATTAATCTCGGCGAAATCAACAGCAGTGAGCATATCGGGGATTTTGAATTTCACAGATAGTATTCTCAGCTCATGCGCCGCCGATGAACGGATCATGGTGTTCACGATGACGGGAAAAGAACAAATCGACCCGGCTATGCTCCGACCGGGTCGGGTCGACGTTCACATACATTTCCCGTTATGCGATTTCACGGCGTTTAAAACGCTCGCCAACAACTACTTAGGTGTGAAAGAGCACAAGCTGTTCCCTCAGGTGGAAGGAATCTTCCAAAACGGTGTGTCTCTGAGTCCCGCCGAGATCGGAGAGCTGATGATCGCGAATCGTAACTCGCCGACTCGTGCGTTGAAGTATGTGATCAATGCTCTGCAGACTGACGGAGATCGGAGAGGAACTGCACGGCGTTCGCTTCTCGAAAGCGTTTCGAGGAGATCGACATCGGAGGATGTCTCCAGCGAAATGAGTGGTCCTCTTTGCGGCGGAGGGAGTTCGCCGGCGGTGAAGGAGTTCAGGAAGCTGTATGGGTTGTTGAGGATCAAAAGTAGTAGAAAATCTGAGTCGTTTGATGTGGCTCGGGACGGCTAGTGATTAAAGTTTTGAAAATCCACAGCCACGTGGGTTTACTTTATTGGCTGAGAGAGTCTGGACAAATCACAGATTAGAGAATGTTTCTTTTAATTTTGTACAGAAGTTTACAAAGACAACAATTGTTTTGCTTTTTGTTTTTGCTAACGAAGAAAAGACAACCCAAATCTTTAATTTTACTAGTCCCCCCCCAAAGGTTTAAGGAACAAATTCTGAGATTCTAGAATTTAATTTTGGGCCGGTAGTAAAAAAGCCCAATTGAAAGTTAAATGAAATTCCAAATATGCCCTTGATGATCGAAGGGGCCAAAGAGAGAGGTGAATTAGATCAAACGGTCATAGGGACAGCGTCAATAACACGCTTTGATTCATTATAAAAGTGTGTTACCAAACAAAGCCCTCATCTAGGGTTTTACTTTCTCGTTGCCTCCTCAGACTCTTCGAGGTAAATTAAACAGCTTTTCACGTAGAAGACTCTGATTTCGAATGAAATATTCTGATCTTTGCTGTCTTTGTTTATGTTGATTACATATTTACATTTGGCGGCGCATCGTTAGCAATTCGATTCCTTCTGAAAGTATGAGGCCGGTGTTCGTCGGGAACTTTGAGTATGAAACTCGCCAATCAGATCTTGAAAGGTTGTTCAGCAAGTACGGGAGTGTGGAGCGAGTTGACATGAAGTCTGGTAAAAAGTGTTCATTTTTTTGTGCATTTCTACTCTTTCCGGCGAAGGGGATAACTGGTAAATATAGGGAATTAGGTGTTTCATTTGGAGGATAAGTCGTATTGATGATGTTTCTACTCGAGTTTTAGTGTTGAGTGTGGAGAGAATTCAGATGGAACCATTAGTGTTAAAATTAGGGATTTTGTTCAAGAGAGGAATTCTCGTATTTCAAGTCTTTGTTTGGTCGCAGGAGCTTTCTCCAAAGGAGCATGAGTTTCCTCTTTTCCTGGGCTTGCCAACTTCTTCCTGCAAATTATTCCTACATTTTCATGCCTACCTTTATCATCTTGTGCCTACAAATCTTCGCTGAGTCTAGAGAAACTTTCCAAGTCAATTGAATCCATCCATCATCCATTGCCTTGTTTCTTCATGCCATCCATATCTGAACTCCTACTGTCAGATTGGTGAAGCAGGCCTTAGCAATCATTCAGAATTGAAAAAATGGATTTTTATTACCTATTGATAGGCTACAACTACACATCTTTATTTTCTTCTACATCATGGAACGCCTCTGCATCTTATGTACACCAGCCTTCACATTGATGCAGGTGTTGTATATCTATTTAGTTTTTATTTTCTCTAGGTGAAAAGGTGTCTTTCAGTTGACTAACTTCTGCATTGCAATTCTGTGGGCTGAAACAGATTGTCAATTTATGTGCTGCGTTTCTTATATTGTGTGTGTTTTTTATTTTCTTGCAGGGTATGCTTTTGTGTATTTTGAGGATGAGCGTGATGCTGAAGATGCAATCCGTGGGATTGACAATACCCCTTTTGGTTATGAGAAACGCAAGTTATCTGTCGAATGGGCCAAGGTTTCTCTTTCTTCTTTTCTGATGAATCATATGCTCTGTGTTTGTTTTTCAGAGAGCTCTAAGATTTTTCTGGCTTTCAGGGTGAACGTGGGAAGCCTCGTGATGGAAGGGCAGCCTCGAATCAGAGGCCTACAAAGACACTCTTTGTCATCAACTTTGACCCTATTCGCACGAAAGAGCGTGATATTGAGAGACACTTTGAGCCATATGGTAAAGTTCTCAATGTCCGCATAAGGCGCAATTTTGCATTTGTTCAATTTGCAACCCAGGAAGATGCAACCAAGGCCCTTGACTGTACACAAAACAGGTAACAACTCAGACACTCTAGATGCTAGTGATAGACCAACTTGATAAAGCCCTTACACGTCCATCTTCCGTTGGCAGCAAAATAATGGACCGGGTTGTTTCTATTGAGTATGCTTTGAGGGATGATGATGAAAGAGAAGATAGATATGCTGCTAGTCCGAGAAGGAGGTCTCCTAGTCCAGTGTACCGGAGGCGTCCCAGTCCTGATTATGGCCGTCCTCGTAGTCCTGAATATGACAGGTACAAGGGTCCAGCTCCTTATGAAAGGCGTAGGAGTCCAGAATATGGGCGTCGCAGTCCAGATTATGGTAGAGCTAGGAGCCCAGGTTATGACAGATACAGGAGGTAACACTACTTGGCTTCGAACATTTTTGGATTATCGATTTTTGATTGATATCCTAAATTTTTGTTTGTGTTATTACAGCCGGTCTCCTGTTCAAAGAGCAAGAGGTTGAAGATGATGTTCTGCAACGGGAACGGGTCTCCGAATGTTTGGGTTTTCTATGTTAGTCTAAAATTAGAACCAAGTGTTTTAGTATGAGTTTTCACCAGCTGCGACTTGAATCGTACTTGCTTTGCTGCTATATGTGCTTGTAGTTTTAGTAGCTTATAATGACAATAATCACTTTTGGAATTGGAATAGTTTCGATGTTGGATTCTCAGTGTGGAAAGAGCGTTTATATTCAGAAACATTAGTATAAGTTTTTAAGAGAAAGAGAATACACAAGAAAAGAAAAGATCGTCAAGGCAGAGAAGAGTGATTGTGATTGCAGAGCTCTTGGCTGAGTGCTTTGTCGAGCCAAGTTTCCGCATCTTCCATCATCTCGGGGCTTAACCGAACCATGAGAACGCAGAATTCGGTTTGGTTAAGAGCTCCATCTCCATCAATGTCTCCTTCTCGTACCATTCCTTCTGCATCTTCCTTGCTCATTCCTTCAATCCCAAGTATCCCTGAGTTTCTCCTTAGACTCTCAGCTGTGATCAGATCTCTCTCTGGATCCGCAAGCAAACTGAAACCTTTGCATAGCTCTGATACAAACTCTTCAACATCCATCTTCTCCGCCATAATTGGCAACATATCTTCGTAACTGGTCTCCATCTTCGTAGTAGTAGTTTCTAGTACAATAGATTCCTTGCCTGGTGGTTCCATTATAGAGGAAACGATGATGAAGGAGAAAGAGAGAAAGAGATTTTGTGAACTACTTTGATTTGATTAGTCCAATAGGATTATATAAGTGAGTGGCGTATCTTCTGTACCGATGTGGTTGTCACGTTCGGACCTAATCGTGTGGTTTATAAACTCTCTCCTTGAGCCGTCGCTGTTGGATCCTGAGCGTTGAAGTAATGAACGGCTGTGATTCATTTGACGATGATGCGGTTTTGGTGTGTACGGAAGCATCTGATTATTAGGTGGTTTCCTGGAAACTTCGAATGGGCCGTGAATAAGACGTATTCCGACTCTATATATATTATCAAAAGGGAAGAGAAGAAAAGGTAAGTTTCGGAGAAGTTTCGTTTTCTTGATTTCTTCTGTCAGATCTTTCGATTTTGTTTTGTTTTATCAGTGTTATCTTTGTGAATTGGATTCTCTTACAATAATAACGACAGATAATAAATTTATCTCCTTCTCCGTCCAAGTCGTTGCTGATTAGACGTAACGGTAATTTCTTGTCTTATATTTTTTGAGATGTCGGTTATTATTCCTTCATATACTAGGAGTTTATGTAAATGATAACTAATTTTTGTTTATTCTACAATGGTTTCTTGATATATGCTTTGTTTTAATTTGATCAAGGTCAAGGCAACTCAGATTTTCCTTTTAATGGCCAAGTTGAGTTGGATTTAACATAGCCCAAAGAACATGCACAAACCATGTATTTTAATTACTAAACAATCTTACTATCATACGTAGAGTTAAAAAAAAAATACTATTTGGAAGACCTGATTTGACTTGTTACTCGTTCCGATCTGCCTCTAGTATCTCCAAAAGTTCAACATCTTTAATTTGAGGACATGTTCTTTTATCTACTTTTCGATTTTCTTCAGCCCGAAGAAAAACAACTTTCTATTTATTTATTTTTTTTTATTGGTATAGTTGACTCAATCCATTTGAGTTAAATAATATTTATTCGTATAAAGCAAGCATGCGCACAAGTCTAGATTTCTTATACACCAGGAGAATACCGCGTTTAAAGTATCTAAGAATTCCCCAAATAAGTCTGTAAAGACTATATGTTAGTTATTGATTATTCAAAGCCCAAGGAAAATTCGTGTTTAATTGGCATCTCGTTCCGCAGTTCAAGTCATCAATTTTACCAAAGTTTACATGACTTTTTCATCATAGATAATTTGGTGATCTCAAACCACACAGATTTTAAACGCTATATAGCTATTGACATAATTAAAAAAGTTATGGGGTTCTGGGCAGAATTATTTATCTTGTGTAGTTCTCTAAAGAGTCAATTTTTTTGTGTGGTTTGAGATAGAGTAAATCGATTACCCTAAATAATTTATTTATGAAATCGAATTATATATCATTATACATGCGATGTCACGTACGGTACGGGCATAAGGAAAAATTTAAATTCATTTAAGAAACAAAATCTGCCAAGATCCATCATTTACCTTATCACTCTCCCAAATTGCTCGTTACTCATTTCAACTTCACCCATGCGATGTTTTTGATATTTGATAATCATGGCTATTTTCTGGATTTTTATACATACATTGTCATATATTCACCATAGATAATATAGATATATACATATAATAGTTTTAAATAAATAAGTATAACTGTCTGGGAATCATAAACAGGATGTTGCACTTTATGAAATTGTTTCGGCTTGGTAAATGGTAATTCGCATCTTAAAACTGTTCTCCAGTTTCAGAATTTGCTAAGCTTATATTTCTATAACAATTTTCTTTAAATTACAAGTGGAACTTGGATTCTGATCAATAATTTTTTATTAGAATAAACTGATCGTCCTTTGGATTCGAATATTGAGAATGAATATATATATATATACGGGCGACAGTTATTTACATAGTTATTGTTTCTGGTTTAAAAAGACTATTATAACACAAAATTTTAAATCGAGCATAGATATGGATAATCTTTTATGAGAACACTTGTATAGATAGAAGAAACGATGAATACGATGTTACAAACAAAAAAAAANACGATGTTAAAAAAAAAAAAAAAAAAAAAAGAAGAAGAAGAAGAAACGATGAATACATACCATGTAACACTCAAGAGATTCGTATTCACATATTCTTCTACCCATACGTAACTATATTATATATATATGCTAATTAATCAGCAAACCAAAGTGAAAAACCAACCCAAATTACCATCAAACCCAATTATAAAACATTTGAAACAAATAAATATTGATTTAAACAAAATAAAACCCAAAAAATAAGGAGAATAAAAAACTATGTTGTGTTAGCTAAGTTCTGACAACTTTAACTAAAGTACCCCATGTGACTATGTGAGGCAAAAGATCATGAAAGAGAATTAGAAAGCTAATTTCATGATCTCTTTTGATCATTTTGCTTCACCATGAAGATCCTCCTCCTGTAGTACTGAACATCCCACTCCAGTATCCATTATTAGGGCTTGAATTATTATTATTTCCATGACTCTTCTGTTGTTGATTATCATCATGATCAACTTCTTGTGTTATGCTTGATGAAAGCTCCTTCATTTGATCCCCAAATGGAAACAAAACCCTACCTTGATGATGATCATTATGAGGATCATTAGAGCTATTGTTGTTGTGTCCAAGACCTTGATGATCAGTAGAGAAGGAGAGATTACTTGGCTTGTAATCCACCATTGTTGGAAACCCTGAAGAAGTGTAAAGCACATTGTTTGATGAATCCATCATTGGACCAGAAGGCATGAATGAGTTAATCCCTGATCTTGAAGAGACATTAACTCCTGTTCTTAACAGCTCAAGAGCTGAAACAGGAGACGACGAAGAACCATAGAGAGAAGAAGATGATGAAGGCTGCTGATGAGTTATGTTGCCATTTCCCTCCATCTTAGGCATCTGTAGAAACTGAGACATATGAACATGATGATGATGATCTTGCATGACTGGGAAAGACAGCAAGTTGAGATCTTGTGATGACCCTTTTGATTTATTAGGGATTTGGTTTGAGAAGACAATTGGTGGGTTTAGATCTGGAAGTGTTGTGCTCATGCCAAGTGAAGATGGTGTTGTCTGAAGGATGTTTGATGAAGAAGAAGAAGATGATGATCTCTTGTTCTTTCTTGAGCTTCCTCCGACAGGAACATTCCTAAGAGATCCACCTTCGGTCCAATACCTTCGACAACCTTTGCAAAAGTATCTTGGTTGTGTGAGACTATAGTTGTTGTAGTAACAAAACTTTGTGTTGGTTGAGTTACATCTTGGACAGTTTAGTTTCTCTTGTGGTCTTGCTTTCCTCTCCACCACAACCGCGGTATTGTTGTTGTTGCTTACGCCGGAGACGGTGGCTCCTGCGGCTGAGACGCCGTTAGATGTGAGAATGGTATTTGGCCTTGCATTGGGTGTGGTGTTCGATTGATGCGTGTTGTTATTAGGAATCATGATTTGCTCCATTGGTTTTACGTTCATCATTTCTTGAAAGCCCTATAGAAATTGAAATTGAAAGAGGTAATTATAAAAACTAATAGAAAAGACGGAGCTAATTAGAGTTTAATTCTGAAACCCTAGATCAATATAGACCAATAGGACTCATAAATTAAATAATAAGCTTAATAGAACATAAACGTAAGATGAATTCACATCATGCCTATCAATTTTAAGCAATAATCAAACAGAAAATGAAACATGCACATTAGATTTTCCTTGTTTGATTTTCCATAGAGCTATATAGGATTTGGTGAAAAGGGAAAAGAGATGAACACCAAGAACAACGGGTAAAATAACAAATCATGACTTCTTTTTTTAATCTCCATTAAGTTTTCAAAATATAATTATTAGTGATTAATCACATAAAAAGGCTGAGAAAAGGTGTTGTGAGCTATAATATATCCCTAATCTTTTCTTTCAACCTCGAAACCTACAAAGATGATAATTTTCCCATGCAAATTTTTTCATTGAAATATGTGTAAAAACACTTGAGACATATCTCTTTATTATCTATAACCACAAACACATAATCACATATTCATCTCTATATATAACAACATATGCACACACATAAATATACATATGATTAGTATAGAATCTTTCACGATTCATGGAAGAGAGAAAGAGATAAGAGAAGAGAGAAAAAAAGAAGTAGTAGTTAAGAAGAAGAAGAAACTTGGCGAAAAAAAAGATAGAAGAAGAAACAAAAGAGAAGAGGCAAAGGAAGATCTTTTAAGCACCTGTGTCCACTTCGTAGCGTCCATGACTTCCGACAAAGAGAAGGCCAGAGAGAGAGAGAGAGATATGTGTGGGTTTTGAGTAAAGGCCAAAGAGAAGAATGTTTTTGGGGACTTTTTTTTTTTTTTTTGTGTGCCTTTTCTTTGTTTGTGAGTGATGGCTCTCTATGCGTTGCCTTTCACTTTATGGATGATGAAAAAAAGAGCCAGCGAAGAAGACGGAGACGAGAAGCACCCAATTTTTAACTTATTACCTAAGAGAATATCTATATACACTTTTTTTTTCTCATGCATTTTAGATAGAAAGATTTAAAAAAAAATTATATATATATAATTAAAATGTGTTCAGAGTAACTAAATTTGGTTCTATTGGACTATAGTTTGAATATGATTTATTGAATGTTATAATTATTGAAAATAAAGATATCTGTATAATAACTTAAATATCTATAGAATACCATTTTTGCTACAAAAATGATCAAATGACGAAATGAGTTGATAAAAATCGCATATATTATGCCATTTAGATTATCAATATGAACTGAATTGTTTGATTTAGAGATTATATTATTATGTTTTGCAATTTCATAGTATCATCCGCCCAATTCGGGAGAAAACTATGGACTAAACTTTTAAGAAAATTTCGGTTATAAAAAGAATAAAAGTAGGAAAAAGAAAAAGTTGGGTTTGTTGATTTTGACTAGTGATGATGTCTCGTGACCGCTCTCTCTTGCTAGCTCTTTCTGGTCCCTCTTAATAAAATATACTTTTCTAAGAGAAAAAATCGTGTGTAAGGAATTATGTCCTTTCGTTAAAATAATATATTTATATGAATATAAATCTTATGTGTATCATATAATGCATAGTGTGAGTGGAACGATGAGTTGTATGCTATTTCTTGGCCTTCCATTTTGTGATTGGATACTATTTGTTGGCCATATGGTCCATCAAATCGCCTAGCTACATTTTTAAAATCGCAATACCATACCTATATGTATATACACCCACATGTCTTGCGTACATGTGATTAGTTGCTTTGACACCTAAATATAGCTCCACTTTAAACTTTACTATATCAATATATATTATACTGGTACCGATCTAGATTTCATGAAACTAATGAGATTATTTAAATACTGAAAATCCAAAAAGCAAAAGAATGATTATACGGTTTGTAAGTTTTTTTTTCAATTACACAATTTTGTAAAATCAAAACTTATTTTTAGTTATTTTATAACGCTGTGAAGTTAATGATAATATTTTTATTCTGTTATACAATTTTGCAATTGTACCTGTTTTTTTTTTTTTTTTTTTTGATAAAAGTCTGCCATTCTATCATTCCTTTGTTTGTATGATTATGACATTTCATAATGTCACCGAACAAAACCAATATCTACTTATGTTTATGTTTATTTTATTTTTAGCAATATATATATATATATATTTGGCTTTTCAATTCAGATGTAATAAAGGGTCATTACATAATAGATATCTAAAGTTAAATATGATTTTAATTAAAGTGATAAAGATCAACATCTTATTTATACAAAACATATTAATAAAAATATACTGTGAAATATGACATTTGGTATATACACGAAAAAATCATGAGAACGATAACCATGCAAGCTTTTTAGATAAATGATATTACAATAGTTATAAAGCATGATTGATGAATGCTTTAACAAAAAACAAAAAAATAGTTATAAAAGCAAATCAATTCTTCTCACCATACAAAAAAAAACAACTAAAATCTTGTTTTAATGAATGAAAAAACCCTCTATCGATTCATCATAGATTCATTAGACAATTATTTTTATAAAAATTATACAACGAACAAACTACAAGTAAGATAAAATATATGGATTTGCATCTATTTGGAATTTTCAATGAGGAGAATTTTGAAAAAGAGGACGAGGGAGAGAAGAATTAGGAATGAGAAGACCGACAGGAAGCGACAAAAAGGAGGTGGAGATGGGTCCCACTAGTCGTGGCGTTATTGAGATTTTTATTTTATTTTGCTTTTTTTACAAAAATCTAAAGAGTCGACTGTTTCAATTTTTTATTTTCTTTCCTGATGTTGACATCTGTCTTCTCTTACCTAGCAACCTCTCTCTCCTCCATCTATCTTGTCGTTTCACTGTTCCAGCTTCCAATTGCCTGCCGTTTTGCTTTAACGACTTGCCAGTTGCCACATGTCCTTCACGTTATTAAGTCGGTTCGCTGTTTTTTTTTCTTAAATTATTATCGACATCAATAAATAATTTAGGCCCAATATTAATTATGGCCCAATAGTTACATTTAGTTATCAAGTAACAGGCCCGATACCACTAAACAGCCAAACCGACGCCGTTTTTTCTTGGTGACGAGCAATGTGTAATAATATCGGTGACATGGAAAGGCCGAAAATGGGTGACGATGACGATGGGAACAGCTGTAGCGCCATGGAAGCAGCTTCTCTTTGGTGCGATCGAGGCCAATTCTCACCTAAGCCACTCTTCTTACGTTCAGCTCGTATGTGTGTTTCTTTTTCATCACTGTGTCTCCGTACACAACGAGCTATGTTGTTCATTTGCTGATCTTGTGTGTTTTCAGGCGACGGTTGGTTTTAATGGACGCCCTTCAAATCGTACGGTCGTATTCAGGTGATACAGAATCCGTGATTTTCTCCCTTTTGATTTTAAAAATTTCAGTGTTTTTGATTGTGTTGGGTAGTGAAATCTTTGTCGGTGGGTGTGTTTGGTAGGGGATTTGAAGAGAACAGCGACAGGATTCAAATCAACACCGATCTTCGTAGTCGTAAGGTTTTAGAAATTTTCCAGATTATGTTGGCATTGGCTTTTTAAACATTATGCTCTCTTTCATCCTGTAAATTTCTGCATTTTGTTGCAGATTGAAGAGCTTAAGCATTGTCCGTTTTCCGAGGTGAGCAATCCTGTAAGGTCGATTTGAATTACATTGCTGAGTTACGGTTTTATTCTACTATTGTGGTTGTTTTTCAAGATATGTTGGTATTTCTCGGATTCCTGGGAGCAATTCCGGATCAATGGAAGAATTGAGGTCATTGATGCCTCGAATCCTGACCAGAACAAGCTTCAGGTTGGAAACACATAACTCAGTTTACCAACTTAATAATACCTTGGAAATGAAGAAACTCTCTTTGTCTTGATCGTTTTGATTTTAATTGCTTGATGTAGCAAAGAGAGAAAGCTTGGTTTGCTAATTCTTTAAAGTCAAGGCTGATCTACGTCTGTCCTACTCCGGGTAGTCCTTACAACAGTGAGCAATCAAACCAAGAAGTTCATTTAGATCCCTCAACTGGTCCTGTTCCTCAATACTGCCTGCTGCTTCTAGAGCCAGAAAAGGTTTTTTCTGTTTATGTTGTGAATTTTTTCTTTCTTCTGTTGTCCTCTCCCCTGCCTAGAAGCGGATTGTTACATTCATGATTTCCCTTGATGACAGGTTGATTACTTGAATCTGAAAAGTAATCAGAGGCTTTTGTTTTCCTCGATGATTAGTGGAACAGGAGAGAAGTGCTGGACTTCAGAAAAGGTTAACCCATAATTAAGTTCTAATGTCTGAGAGGATGATGAAAGAATTTCTTATTTGTGTTGAAGGATTTCCCTTATGTGATTAGCCAGTTTGTAGCAATTCGTAATATTTTCATTATTGGCTTTCAAACCGTGTACTGTGTATCTTTGCTTTCTGGGTTGGATCATATTGAAAAATCTGGATAACTGTTTGGTTTTGCTATGAATCTTTCTCTTCTATACCACAGTCTCTATCCCTTTGAATGAAATTTCATTTGCTCTAGATTAATGAATAAGAGCAGGCAAATGCAAGCGTGTAATGTTACCAAAAAGAATCTTCCTCTGGAAAGTAGTTCACTGTCACCATTTGTTAATTTCAATGAAGCTAGCACTTTGGTAGATCTGCAGGAGGGTGAGGTAGACTCTCTAGCACCGTCTTGCCATTTTTCACTATAAACATCGTGCTCATTCCCCATGTTTGATGGATGTCGAAATGGCAATGCAATAACCAGAGCCCTATTCAATAAAGAAGAGGAAGAAATTTATCAGCAAAGTGTCTGTGGGTTGCGATGCTAAGGAGTGTTGTGAAAAAGAATACCTGGATTGTTGGCAACAAACCGAATTGCAGCCCACCCTCCTACTGGGACTCCAATAGTATTCAAGTAAGGAGGATCCTCCAGGTTAAATCGTGCTGTTTGTTGGTCAAAGTTCCCTGTGCCATAGCCAATAACATAAAAGCTATGCCCGTGAAGATGAATTGGGTGATTTTCAGTTGTGAGAGTGCCAGTATTCTGGAAGATGATTTGTATCCTGCTCCCATACTCGAAAACTATTGCTCTGGTCCCATTTGCAGCCTGCGTGTCATTGGCTATGTCGTTGGGTGCCCCATTGACAAAGTCATAGGATTTTTCCGGCGCAATTGGGAAGTCTAAAGTGAAGTATCCTTCCAGTTTCTTGTAATAAGCTTCCAAAATTGAGACTTTAGGTTCGACGAAGCTGATGTTGTTCATTGAAGCTGCCAACCTTCCTTTTCTGGGCCCTTGGCACTTGTTGTTTGGATTTTCAGAGTTACACTTGTTTACATTTATCCCAATTGTGATAAAGAGACGAGCATCAATATCTTTTGGAACATCAACTGTGTTTAGACTTCTGAGCCCATCCATGACAGTCTTAACAGCAATATTATCATTGAAAATAGGTAACTTAGCTGGTAATGTTACACTGTTAGGCAATGCACCAAAGTATTGGAAATTAGCTATCGCTGATGTGTTTTGAAACTTGACATTCTTTGCAGACTCGTACGGACCCATGGCGATGGAGTATCTCCCAATGACTTGATCAGCTGTGACAAGAACGTTCATTGTCTGTCCAGGCACAAGCATCACACGCTCTGTTGTAAACGGTTTGGTGTACTCGCCATCTACTTCCACTATGGTCAACCTGTGATTAGCTATGGTGAAAAAGCTCTCCATGTTAATGCCAGCATTTATCAGCCTTAGCAGGTATGTCTTCCTTGGTACTATCTCAATCTCATAAACGTCTGAAATATAAGACCAAGGATCAATAATCTGTTTTCTCGTTGTAAAGAAATAATAGCATTTTTTTTATCTTATATCTATTACCATTAGAGGAGCAATTGTAGTTAGGTCCTGGTTGACCATTAATAGTGAACGCATCTGCTGGAGGAGGAGGTCCTCCACTTTCCAGTACATGCTGTTCGAGCTCTACCACGTTCTTAAGCCAATACTCTCCTAGATTATTATGAAATGACAAACAACTCAGTAAAAGCAATTAGTGAAAGACTGATTTTTATTAAGAATAAAGATTACCTAGGAGAATTGTATGTTCGTTGAATGGTTTCTTGAATGGGTAAGGAGCAGAAGATTTAGGATATACAATAAGCGGACCATAGACTGTAGCCCTAAGCCAAGAAAAGTGTGCATGCCAAAAAAAGGTGCCCTTTTGTTGCGCCACTGTGAAGTTGTATGTGAAACTCTGTCCACTCTGAATTGGACATTGTGTGATATAAGATGGACCATCATACCAACATGATCGTTTTTGCTTAATACCATGCCTGCACATAATAGAAACAAGTCTTGTTAGGCTAAATTCGTCTTCTAAGTAACTATGCTCTATGTACATGTTTATATATATAAATCTGTATACCAATGAATTGTGGTATTATAGGGGGTCATGTTGATGACTTTGACAACAATTCTGTCATCTTCTTGAGCGGATATCGTAGGGCCGGGGAATTTCCCGTTGATTGTTACAATCTCTTTTGTCTGGCATAGCCTGGTGAGTCTCATTGTTTGTACCTATTAGAAAAATCAGTAACACAACAGAACTCTGTTTAGTAGGACTAAAGAATATATAGAACAAACGCATGCATACTTAAGATGGAATATTGATTATGGTTTGAATATTTGTTGATACTTACCTTGAACTGGTAGAACCTAGTTGCAGCGCTACACCTGCCAATGCTCATTACTTGAAGAATGAACAAGAAAAAGCTAAGTCGGAACAAGGACGGGGCACCTGAATTGGTCATCTTTAATGGAAAATAGACAGGGAGATATGAGAGTGAAAGGTACCGATTAATGAAACTGGTTTTTATAGTGTTCGAAGGTGGAAAATAGGAAATATAATATATACTTTCGAAAGAAAGTTTTATGATTTTGTAGAGTTGGGAACAAAGACACTAGTGATTATAAGGTGTTGGGAAGGCGTGACTTGTTTCTTGACCCCAGCGTGAGATTGAAGGCAACACACGGGTTACCTCTAAAAGAGCTTGAAAAAGGAGAGAGATACTCTTAATTAGTGTCTTCTCTTTGGTTTTGGATCAGTGAAAGCTTTATACATTATCATGCAGGATTCTCTACCAAACTTGTGAGGGATATGAAACTACTCTTTGATGTGGACCGACCTGGCTTCACCAACACTACAAAGCAACTTTCTTCTTCAAGCTCGGTGGAACCAACCTGGTGACTATTTCTTTCGACCTGTCATTATTCATCAATTCGGTGTAAACTTGTAATGATTTCGTTTGATTTACTGTATGATTATACATACGAGTTTAAGGATTAGGCGGGACAAGTGAGGTGCATGATTTAGCATCATTAGAGAGTGTTTAGTAGGGTCGTATTGGTTTTATGGAGCTTACACGATGATGTTGTTAAAGGCTTTTGAGTTTTTTAGAGTGTGTTAAAAAAAGAAAGAAGAAGAAAGAGTAAGAAGGGATCAAGTTTCTTGGTCGGTATTTTGGATGGATTTAATTCTTTATTGGTCGTGTCATCATCAAAGTTCGTGCACGCCTTAACTTGCCAAAAACTCATCTTCCTTGTTTGTTTGTGTTTTTCTTTAATTTTGTATTTTTTAGATTGAAACATGATCATTGATTTGAATTTTGACCAACTCATTTTTTTCATACTTGAATGGTCAAAAAGATGAATGCGTTGCTTTGCATCGAGATGATCTCTTATAATGTTTTGACTGATTCACATTGTTAGTTTTTTTAACATATTCTGCCAAATCATACGAAAGTATATACACAAGAATGAAAACATCTTTCATGGAGCAAAATAATAGAATATCTTTCATGGACTCGATTCTAATCTCCTCATTCGCTATTAAAATGTTCAGATTAAAAAATAAAAGAAACATAACATTATAAATTTTGCTATAGATGTGTGAGCATATTTATCTTTTTGACTAAGAATGGCGTAATTTATTACATTTGTATTATAATCAAGATTCATATATCTTGTTCTATCTTCAAAATACACATTAAATTATTATTTTTTTTCATAACAAAAAAAACATTATAAAAAAACATTAAGCAGGCCCAAATGATAGATGGGCCCAAATGAGATATAGGCATGGCCGGATTCTCTAGACGGCGTTCATTGGAACCTTCTGGCTTAGGACAAGGGTCAATGATCCTACATGTGTAGGCTGTAGCGCAAACGGAAAAAAATAGTTTCGGTATAAGATTTGTGTTTCCGTTAAAACCCGTCAAAATGCCGGAGATGAGTTACGACGCGATCTCGGTCACAGATCCGATTGATCAGTTACCTCTCCGGTTACTAAGATCGGAGATCGTTCCACCGGCTCCGACCCGATCCCAATCTTCTATTGACTGGCTTCCCGATTTCGCCGGTTACTCATGGCTTGCTTACGGAGCTTCCACTCTCCTTGTCATCTCTCATCTACCTTCCCCTCTCCGCGGCGAAGACTCCACGAACGCACCATTTTTCCGTCAGATTCTCGAGGTTTCCGGCGACGTTTCATCTCCAGTTACTGCCGTTTCTTGGTCTCCTGTAACGCCGTCTGTAGGCGAGCTCGCGGTGGGGTCTGGGAACTATATTTGCCTCTTCGCACGTGATCTTAGCGATCTGAGTGGTAAGCCTGGATATAGAGCTTGTTATTATTCGTTCATTCTTTGGGGTTTAGTTAGCGAGCAAGTGGTTAAATCGTTGCCTTATTTTTTAAAGCTTTTCGAAATTTTGAACAATTCAAGTGAGTAGTTAATAGCTGGTGCAGCCTGTTGGAAATAATTTCTCGTCTCAGCCTGTTGGATTGTGATGCCATTGGATTACTAGAGGATGTTATCGATCGTCGGGGTTCAATTAGTATAGTACTGACACTGGTTATTAAAGGAAAAATCCACTGGAATATAATTAATGTGTGTCTTCCTTCTCCCAATTTAGCTTGGATATCTTAAATTTGGATGTCTTTACTCATATTCAGGTTCTTTTTGTTGGAGTCAGAATGCCATATTGGTGCAAGCAACAAAAGTTGAAGCAATTGAGTGGACAGGATCCGGCGATGGGATGATAGTTGGTGGAACTGATATTATTCTGTGGAAGAGAAGGAACCAATCCTGGGAAATAGCTTGGAAGTTCCCAGGGGATCACCTTCAAGATCTGGTTTCCTCCACCTGGTCATTCGAGGGTCCTTTTGCGACAGCAACTTCTTGGAGCAAGTTTCCAGCTGGGTGTGATGAGGCAGGTAAACGTGTCTTGGCCTACTATAGTGACGGGGAGTCATATCGTAAAGTTGAATTGCCTCATCCTCAGAGAATATCCATGATTCAGTGGAGGCCGGTGGCTGCAGAACAGTCTGCAATACGTGTAGGGAAATCAACGAGGAGTGTGCTAATGACATGTTGCTTGGATGGGGCAGTAAGGTTATGGAGTGAGGTAGATGGTGGAAAGACAAAAAAAGGCATGAAAGATGTGAACGATCATAAAAAATTGTTTTGCGTGGCAGCTGTGATAGAGATAAATCAGGTTTTGGATGGCTATTTGGGCAGAGATTTATTTATTTATTGGGCAACTCGCTCAGGGGGTATATTGAAAACCATTGAAGGTACTAATCAATTGTTTTCTATTGAGAAGTATGATCATGAGAGTGTTGGCAACTGTGAGTGGTTGGTAGGGCACGGCCCTGGAAAATTGGCTTCTTTGTGGGCTGTCCATTGTCTTGATGACACCTCTCCTATGAGGTTTCCGAGGATCACATTGTGGGCGAGACAAGAATCAAATGAAATTGGTGTGGAACCACTCTCTCTAGCTGATGCTACGGGTTCTTCTGGTCAATTACCCCTTAAGAAAGTTTCTGTATTGAGAAATAACCTTTATGGCACGCCACTTATCTGCTCGTCAATTTATTTATCTCTGCGCAACACCGTATATTGGTCGTCCTTGCACACGATAAAATCACATCGCTCAGAGGATTCATCTCCAAATAAATCCAGTGAATTGAAGTGCATCACGGAAAAAATATTAGATCTTGATGGTCATGGTGGGAAAATCCTACAGGTTGCCTTTGATCCTATCATATGTGAGGCGAGATACATTGCTTCTCTGGATTATAATGGTTTGATAATAATCTGGTACTCTTGTGATTATTTGAACCGTGCTATTGACCATCCTATATCAGTTTCTGCTTGGAAACCTTGTGGACGTCTTCAAAATCAAGAGTTAAGATTGAAGTACACGAGTATATGCTGGGCACCTTCATCATTGAATGATGAAAGATTTCTATTTGTGGGACATGTAGAAGGCGTTGATTGCTTTAGTGTGAGGAAATGTGGGAGAAGTTATGATGGTTTTCTAACCCATTACATATGTACTATACCCGTTGCAGTTAGCCGCCCTTTGGAAAATGGTCCGACCAGCATATTTGCAAGACCTCTGTCTAATTCTTGTGGAAAGACATTCAAAAGTAACAGATTTTTGCTTTTGAGTGTATGCATGAAAGAGAAACGGTTTGATGCTCTGTCATGGAGAGTGACCTTGCACCATTTCGAGGCAGCAGGAAGCACCTGTGACTGTCATTTTCATGATTTTGATAGTAGTGAATCGGGCAAGTGGTTGTTCGAAGATACTTTTGCTGGTAAGAAAAATTGCATTGCTGTTAGATCATGCTCTTCAGAAATACCTGAATCTTACCGTTACGATGAAGTTACGAGTTTTGCTGTGGTCAATCAAAGCAGCAGAGCTCTAGAGAGTGACATGAACATTGAGAGTCAAGCTTATACTATGGCAACTGGTCAAGCTGATGGCTCTTTAAAACTTTGGAGAAGTAGTCTTCAGGAAAGTTCAACCACTTTCATTCGGTGGGAACTTGTTGGCTTGCTTACCGTTGGCCAAAATCCTGTCAGTGCTATATCTCTGACTGATTCGGGACACAAAATAGCAGCCCTCTGTACAGAGAATCATTCAAAAGCTGTCCACACAATTAGTGTATGGGAGATTGTACACCTTATAGATTCAGGAGTTTTCATACTAGAGGATAAGTTACATGTTGATGCAGAGGTTGTTGCTGTAAGATGGTCAGCTGCGGGAAATGATCAGCTATTGCTTGGAGTTTGCACACAGAAGGAGATGCGGGTGTATGCTATTGCTCGGCAGCCCTGCACAAGTACCAGTTTCGCTGTCTCTGATTATTCTTCAGAGGCACAAATTTGGCAGTGCTTCGCTGTTACTCGTACATTTTCTGCTATTTGTGATTTATGGTGGGGATCCAAAGCCATGACTGCCCTTGTTCATAATGATTATGTTAGCCTACATGGTCAATGGCTGGCTGTTATTGATAAGGAGAAAAAGATCGATAACAATCCAGAAATTTTTGTAGCCAATCTTCCCAATCTAGTGATTTCTACAGAAGAAAGCAGAGACTCTGAATTGTTGTCTGATTATGGTATTCATGATCTCAAAGAAGCTGATACTGCATCTATTAGCAGAGGATGTATTCCTCTACCTCCAACAAGTAATGCAATTGATGACTGGCAATCCAATAGTATGCCTTTAACTGGGACCGCATATGGTTCAGATACTATTGATGACATTACAAGCATGTTGCATATGGTGGAGAAGTTAGGAGGTGCTTTGCCACTTTATCACCCTCATGCCCTCCTGGTAGCTATACGTTCAGGTAATATGCTGCAAGTTTTTGTTTTTCTCTTCTTCAATCAGTTCTGAAACTAAGCTGTTTAGCTTTTATTTAGCTTTCCCTTCTTATTTTTCCTTCGTGCAGGGGCATTACCTGTGTCATGCGGTTAATTTCACCTTAGCTAAAGATTGTTAACTCTGATGTGTTCAGGCAATTGGAAACGAGCAAGCGCAGCTTTAAGGCATCTTGCTGAATATATTACTTCAAGTGATGCCTCCGAGAAGTATTACGCTGTAAAGTCAGATCTTTTTCCGGATATCCTTTTGTCAAAATATTATGAAGGCTCTCTCTCCAATGGCCCAAATCTTAAGGATTTCCAATGGGGTGGGACATCTGGTTCAATGCTACAGAATTCACAGTTTCAGGCTGGGTTGCAGTCAAATTTCAATATGGATTCTTATAGTTCCAATAGTAGTCACAGTTCACCTGCATCAGACTTGGAATTTAGTGGCTTCTGCGAGCAGCTGAAGAAGTTATCAGATGGAGGAAATATTTCCAGGATAGAAAAGATGCAATACTTTGCAATTGTTGACCTTCTTTGTGAAATTAGTAATCCACATTCTACTTCTGTCTATGCAAGTCTTGATGAAGCTGGGAGAAGGTACGATAATCTTAATTCTAATTTACGAAGGACCAATTAAATAATATGGAGTTGCCAAAGAAATATGTTCCATCACATATATTCGTTTTCTCCGTTAACCTGTAAAGATTGAAAGATCACATATATGTAATTCGCAAGGTCAGATTTCTCCCGTATTAGAAAAAAAAAAAACAAACTCTAGCCGGTTTGTCTTCCTCGTAAGTTACGTCAGTTGCGGAATATTGATCCGATGGTCTTGTAGTACTGGGAGCAGTTTTTTGCTGTGCTTCATGAATGATACTTTATGCTGATTGGTATTCACGGATTTTTGTGTTCTTTCTGCTGTGTAGATTTTGGGTCACACTTAGGTTTAAACAGCTGTACTTAGCTCGAAGTTCTGGCAAAACAGCATCTATGGAAGAGTTGGATACTGACTCTAGTATGATAGGATGGGCTTTTCACTCAGAGTCTCAAGAAAATTTGTCTGGTTCTCTTTTACCCAATGAATCATCATGGCAACAAATGCGATCACTGGGTTTTGGATTTTGGTATTCAAATGTAGCACAGTTGCGTTCTCGAGTAAGTTTTAAAATTCAATTCTTGGTCCAAACTAGCTATGCAAGAACCCGTGTATCAAAACTCTTTCTATTTATGCTTGCTTTTCTTTCTTTTATGATGCACTCTTTTGATACCAACAAACAGAGGGTAAAAGTAATAGATGTGCATCTCTTATTTTGATGCTATTTCCTTTCTGTAGATGGAGAAACTGGCCCGACAGCAATACCTGAAGAACAAGAATCCTAAAGATTGTGCGCTTCTCTATATAGCTTTAAACAGAATTCAAGTTTTGGCTGGTCTTTTCAAAATAAGCAAGGATGAGAAAGATAAACCCTTGGTGGGTTTTCTTTCACGCAATTTTCAGGTATTTGGTACAATTCATATTCTTATGGGGATGATAGGCTCTTACACCCTTTTTTTCCTGTACGACTTCTGGCATCTAGGTCATATTGAGTGACATATCTCCTAATTTGATGCATCTTTTTTCACAGGAAGAGAAAAATAAGGCAGCAGCCTTGAAAAATGCATATGTGCTAATGGGTAAACACCAACTGGAGCTGGCTATAGGTTTCTTTCTCCTGGGAGGTGAAGCATCATCTGCGATAAATGTTTGTGTGAAAAATCTTCAGGATGAGCAGCTTGCGCTCGTAATTTGCCGGCTTGTTGATGGGCAGGGTGGGGCCCTGGAAAATAATCTTATAAAGAAATATATACTCCCATCTGCTGTTCAGAGAGGAGACTTTTGGCTGGCAAGCCTTCTTAAGGTAATTATAATTATTTGCAAATATTGTTTATCTTGTGAATTCACCTTTCTTTGTTGGCGTTTCAAATGATGACTATGAGGTTGTGCCTGATTTATACAGTGGGAGTTAGGAGAGTACCACCAGTCATTTCTTGCTATGGCTGGATGTCTAGAGAACCCTGTTACTGGGAGCTCTACTATTACTTCAAATCACATCTCTTTTGTGGATCCTAGTATTGGCCTATACTGTCTCATGTTGACAACAAAAAATAGTGTGAAGAATGCATTGGGGGAAAGAAATGCTTCAAATCTTAGTAGATGGGCAACCTTGATGGCTGCTACCGCCTTCAGCAGATGTGGGCTCCCGGTAAGTTATAACAGAAACTAGAACATGCTGTGTGCTTGCAAATGACAAATGATTTAGGGTATTTACATATTTCCGCCAAAATACCATGTTTAAGTCTAAGAACAAATTGTATCGGGAAATGGAACTACCTTTTTTAATAAGTTGTTTTAGCATCAACATATTATCCTTATCAGCACGTTTAAAGATCTTACGGCAGAGTATATCCTTTTAGACTTTCATGTTTCTTTTATTGTTTCTGAGATTGAGTTTGGTTGTCCGTGCTGTCAAATCTAAATTTATCTTCTTTTTGAGATTTGTTAGCTCGAGGCGTTAGAATGTTTTTCAGCATCTGCCAGCGGTCATGGTGGTACGGATCACGCTAGCGGTCCAAGTAATGGACATTTGCGTACTCCAGATGGTGTTCTTGAGCTTTCTGTTACTGATTCATCTAACTGGGTATCAAGCGGCGTTTCATCTACTGTAGACATTCATTTTAGATTGGGTTTAGCCGTCCAGTTCCTCTCAAAGCTATTATGGGAAGCAACTGCACTCTTAATGGATTCTGAAATTGTTTCGTGTGACAAAGTCTCAGGATTTCAATATAAGCTACAAACAGCTTTGGAGCAATTTTACCAGAGATTTTCGTTGTCTTCATCTTGCCTACGTAATATGGTATGCGGTTTCCACTACTAATACTTGCACATCATATTTGTTTTCTCAGTTAGGCTAATTTAACAACGCAGTACTTTTGATTGCCATGTGTAATCTGCTTCCTTGTTTTCCATCGGCAGATGATTCTGTCAGCATACAACCGTGGGTTACTATCCATGGGATACAACATATTTCAGGAAAATAGTTCCTCAGGACTCTCAGTAGACAAGTCTTGCACTGATGAAAATCTCCTCCAATATTCAGCTTTGTGTAAATTGATTCTAAAAGCGACGGAAGAGAAATCATTTGTATTATCGCGTATCATTGCTGCCTGCAGTGTCACTTGCTTACACTCAGGGCCATGCTTTGAGGAAAACAAGTTGTCATCTGGACCTGAACCAAAGTGGTCCAATGCTTTGGGGTTTTACTTTCAGGGAATTCTGCAATCCTTCTCTAGTTTAAAAACTTCTATAAGGCTCTGCTTGGGCTCCTCTGTGGAAAACCTGAAAACAAGACTCGCAGTTGTTCTTGATTTAGTTGAATATTGCTCAAGACTCGCAATGGCTTGGGTTCTGGGAGATGTAAATTGTCTCTTTCAAATGGTGCAGCCCCTTGCGATAGCATATTTTCAAGGGCATATGCCTTCTGAGGTTGACCTGGAAAGCCTGAAGAGAGTTTACAACCAAGAAGTCTCTGTTAGTGCTCCAGATGCATCAGATGTAGGAGTTAATTCTATTGTTGACGAAGTTGGCTATCCAGTGTACTCAATTCCAGAAGATGAAAGGCGTCTTGTAACACAAGCATGTTTCTGGAAGCATGTCTCAGACTTTGTGAAACATAAGCTGGTATCTATTTCGATCGATCTAGATGATGGTATCCCGAATGGTGGTTCCTCTGACAATTTTGATGCTCAGACATCATTGGATTCCAGTGGTGACATTGTATGTGTAACTGAGAAGATCATGTCCGTTCTGGGGAAAACACTGATTAGCACCCTTTCTCAACTCTCTTCCTACCATGTAAAACAACTTGTATTGCTCTTGAAACAGAAAATAGAGAAGAGAATACAGGTTCCCACCTTGTTATGGTTGCACAAATGTCGGGAATCTCAGGAAATTTTTATTAATCGAGCTATCCTAGATGCAGATATAGAGAATGAAGACAACGGTGACCTTGCAGTTTCTGCGAGGTTTTGGAAGCTTTGTGTTGATCCTCATTTAGTATCCGAAGCTTTCTTGCTAGAAAATTTTGACATATCTGAATGGTCAAAATTTAAACCATTGGAAAATTGGAGCGATATGTACAGAGAAGTTACCGGCAAGAATGAGCTCAATGTGCTATGCAATCAAGATGGTAGGAGTAGTAATGAGGTGGCTTCACTTGCAAGCCACACTTCAAATTCTTCGCAGAAAGCCGCAATATCTGCCAATGAAAACTCTGCTTTTCAGAACCCCAAAGAAATCCATAAGAGGACCGGGGAGCTTATAGAGGTAATTGTTTTTCTTACATTGACGAACACGTTACTGATTCTCTGTTGAAACTTTCTCTTATGTGATCGAGTATTCTTATCTTTCTAAGTTTCTAACAGGCCCTTTGTATTAACGCCATCAACCATCGGCAAGCTGCATTAGCTAGCAACCGCAAGGTCAGTTATTGTATGTTCTATCTTTACTTTCTCGTGGATTTGATAAGTTGTAGCAACTTGCTATATACTATGCACAAAAACTTTTACTATGAATAAGATGAGTCTGATCCTAGAAAACCTCCAATCATGTTATGTCTTTATTCTGCATCAGTATTTCGAGATAAAAGTTTCTGATGATATTGTATGTCGCCATAGCAAACCAAGTTTATGTCTATTTGTTGTTGCAGTGTTTTCTTATGCGTAGTGGTAATATGGCATCAGACATAAACACATCCCTGAATGTGGATTCTATTACATGCAGGGTATAATTTTCTTCAACCTAGAAGATGGTGGTTCCTGCGATGATCAGTCAAACTATATCTGGTCAGATGCTGATTGGCCACATAATGGTTGGGCAAACTCTGAGTCAACTCCCGTTCCAACATGTGTTTCACTCGGTGTTGGTCTTGGGGACAAGAAAGGAGCACACCTTGGGTTAGGTGGGGCCACTGTTGGTGTTGTTTCTCTTTCCAAGCCTGGAAAAGCCCACAGAGTTCCTGGTTACAGTGGGTTAGGAGTCTCTGGTCTAGGTTGGGAAACTCAAGAAGATTATGAGCAATTTGTTGATCCTCCCCCGACAGTTGAAACTGTTATTACGAGAGCATTCTCTAGTCACCCAACAATGCCTCTCTTCTTGGTTGGCTCAAGCAACACACACATTTACTTGTGGGAGGTATGAGCCTAGACACTTGCATCATCTGTTTAATACTTTTGTCTTCATTTCACTTTTTACGAATATTGGATGAAGCATTTTTCTTATATATCCTTGTGGATCTTATTATGCAAAAATTACATCTTGCAGTTTGGAAAAGACAGAGCTACTGCAACTTACGGTGTCCTGCCTGCTGCAAATGTTCCTCCTCCATATGCTTTGGCGTCAATATCAGCAGTGCAATTCGGTCCATGCGGACACAGATTTGCTAGCGCTGCACTTGATGGAACTGTATGCACTTGGCAATCAGAAGTTGGAGGAAGAAGCAATATCCATCCTGTTGAATCATCTCTTTGCTTCAATGGCCATGCATCGTATGTTTCATGATCCTTACGCCTTTAAAGTTCTTGTTCGGTAATATGCTAAAGCACCCAAATTTGAAATAATTGCACCCAATCAAGAAGATTACAATGTTTTCTTCTGTTGTGGCTGCAGAGATGTAGAATATATTAGTTCAAGTGGATCTATCGTTGCAGCGTCAGGATATAGCTCAAGTGGTGTCAACGTAGTTGTATGGGATACTCTAGCTCCCCCTTCAACCTCCCAGGCATCTATCAGTTGTCATGAAGGTCTCTTCCAATAACACAATTTGAAAACTGCAGATTAATACTCTTATCACCATTACATTACTATCATTTTCACATAATTTTTTTCTTTTTTCCTTTTTCTTCCACGAAGGTGGTGCACGCTCTATCTCGGTATTTGATAATGACATTGGTAGTGGCTCAATTTCTCCTATGATTGTAACCGGTGGCAAAAACGGTGATGTTGGATTGCACGATTTCCGGTATATTGCAACCGGTAAGATGAAGAAACAGAGGAACTTGGACGGAAGATCGTCGACTGATGGAGATCAGAGCAAGAATGGGATGCTTTGGTATATACCAAAGGCTCACTTAGGTGCACACCCTATACCCTAATTTGACCTTCAATTTCTGATTAAACGTGAAAAATATCTCTCTAAATTTGATTGACGTTTGGTGCCAATTTCAGGGAGTGTGACCAAAATATCGACAATCCCACGAACTAGTCTGTTCCTGACCGGAAGCAAAGACGGAGATGTTAAACTTTGGGATGCAAAAGCAGCAAAGATGATTCATCATTGGCCTAAACTACACGAAAGACACACTTTTCTACAGCCAAACTCTAGAGGCTACGGTGGAATCATCCGAGTAAGTAAAAGCTGAAGCCTTTGGTCGTAAGTAAACCCGAATTGAGTTCGGTATATAATCAATTATATCTTTATAAATGTGGTGCAGGCTGGGGTCACTGACATACAAGTTTGTCCGAATGGATTTATCACTTGTGGTGGTGATGGCACTGTGAAGTTCGTCAGCCTCAGAGACTCCTAGACGATGGAAAATAAAAAGTTTGTTTTCGTTTTGAAAAAATTCAACGTGTTTATTGAATACGTGATTTCTTGTGAAAGGTATTTCAGATTCGGTTTTTTCTCTTTTCCTGTAGTATATTGTTGGTGTATGTATCACGCACATATTAGATTTGTTTATGAAGCAGTGGAAGGAATCTTGAGTTTTTTTGTTTGTTAGAGACTGAATAAAGATTTATGTTTATCAATTGCTAGGGTTCGTTCAACTATTATTTTACAGCTGTTTATTTGTTGATATTGCAATTTGCAAGTGTATCTTGATGTTTTGTGTCCGGATTTCAGTTTTGTAGAAATGTATATTTAATTTTGATGTAGTTTTTTGCTTTTTTCTGTTACCAAATAAACCTGAATAAAATATTTAGGTCGTGTTTTTATGAATATAATTATTTGGGGATTTGGTTAGGGTATACATTTTAATAAAGATTATGAAATCTCTGGCGGCTTTCGTAAAGAACCTGGCCGCGATAGTAGTACGTAGTGGATTATATATTATCTTGTGGTTAATTATTAAACTACGCCATAATCTGTGTTGCAGACGAAATGATATGAATCATCAAATGTTTGATTAAACCCATTAGCAATTTAGCTTGTATTATTCCTAATAATATTAAGTTAAGACAAGGGTCCATTTCATTAGATAATTATTCTAATGAAGTTAATTGTATATATCTTATATGGTGCTAATTATGACGAATATATTAGTGCTCACATAAAGCATCTAACTAGAAAATCTTCATTGTTTTAACTTATTTATGAATCACATAATAAAAATATCTTACGTAACTATCAATGGAGAATAGTGGACGGAGACAATTAACTATAATGACTTGATGAAATTTTGCTTCACCTAACATTCAATTACTAGGCAACGCCACTATTAACATTCTTTGTACCTAATTTTCAAATCTTTTTTTAGACCAAATAACATGTTAAAAACCCTAATTTATATTTTCAAGATTTGTAAAGGTAATTGAGACTAACTTTCATTAATATCAAAATGTAAAAAATTATAAATGTTTTTAACTTTTAAGAAAATGTTAGGCGTTATGTGTTTGATAGATACTTAACGTTTTGGTAAAATAAAAGAGACGGTTAACATTTTTTTATTTCTTTTTATATTTCATCTATACAAAGTATTTATAAATATCAATGAATCATTTTAATCCGATATAAAGTAACTATTAGACGCGATTAAATATATTCGATTGTATCTAAAATCATCTCAGCAATATTAAAAGTTTATTTTTTGTTTACACTATTAATTAGGACATAATTTATTATAGCGCGTGGCGCGTATAGTGAAGAGCCAGATTTCCCTCCAAATCATGTAGAGATAAAAGGTCTTATCCGTAAAAAGAAAGAAAAGCCCCACTCGATCTTCTCGTTTCACGCCACGTGTGCTTAATATCTAATCGAACGGCTAGCTTGCGAAGTCTATGGGCAATTCTGTGGACTCGGAAACATAACTATGGGTCCTCAAAGCGGTGCCGTTTAACGGAAGCTTGCGTGCTGAATGACACAGGAAGAAAACGATAAACTGCAAAGATTCAAAAGCTTAATCGGAAGCAAACAAAAATCTCTGACAATTAACACACAAAAACAAAAAACAGACAACTCTATCTTCGGTTTTTTTTTCTCTTCACGAGAGTGACTTCTCAATTCGTTAAATCTAAGACTGATTCCCTCGATTGATTTCCGTGTTACTCTCTCCTTCTGGTTAGTTTATTTGAATTTCTGCAAATAATTGGTTTTTTTCTCTGAGATTTTTCGTTTTTGTCACATGGTGCCGACAAGTTAGGTCATCATCTGCTGATTTCGTGTCTTGGGTCTCATAGGATCTGATGTTTTTGTGTGTGTGGGTGTTCTTCTGGGCTTAATATCATAGTAGAATTTCTGGGATTTTGATTCTAATTTGATTATATTTGCAAAGAATCATTGTTTGGTTGGTAGGTTGAAAAATAGTTTGCTTTAAATTTTGACCAGAATCTGGCTCTGATTTGTTTGCTTCTAATAAACTTAGGAACTAATTCTTCAATTTCCCTTAAAGCAAAACATCAGATTCTCTTATTGAAAAGGGTTTGTAAGCTTTCTGGTGGTGGGTTTAACATTACAGGTCCCACAATTTCCAATCTGATTACTATCTAATTTTTTGGATCTGTCTTCTCTTTCTCTCTAAGAGGTTATTTGGGCATCTCAGATAGATTCTTCCTTTAAAATGATTCATTTTCTTCTATAAATGGAATCAAATGGTGTTAATAAGATTGCTAAATCTGCCTGATTTCTGAATCACATTGATCCTGAACTGATTGGTATTTGATCCTCAATCTCTTGTCTTATTTCAGAGTTATGGTGAAATGATGGCAGCAGCTGAAGCAAGAGCTGTTTGGCAAAGAACAGTGAACCGTTGCTTTGTCCAAGAAGACGCTAAAAGAGCTCCAAAGCTAACCTGTTGCCAATCTTCCTCATCGACTGCTTCAACTAAACAGGTAGAAGATTCTGGATCTTCTCGAGCTGTTGTTGATCCACAGAACCAATCATCTTGTTCAGGTTTCATGCCTCTTCATCGAAACCCGAATTTCCCTGATCTATTACCCCACAACACCAGATTGTGGGGTCATCATCATCGCATTCAGCCAAACCAGAATGAACAAGTGAAGAAGCCATTGGAGGCTGAGGGTAATATCTCTGAGAAGAAACCCGAATTGGGAGCAAAGACTTTCAAGTCCGAAAGCTTTCAAGAATTTATAGAGTTGATGGAAACAAGGGAAAGTTATGGTTCCACTGGGTATGATGAGTCCTCTGAGAAAAAGTTATTAAATGAGCTCTCTTTCGATCCGACCTCTCCATGGAATCCTCTCTCGAGCGAAAAAACTGGACCGTGGTGGCGAACTACCGATAAAGATGAATTAGCTTCCTTGGTTGCACAAAGGTCTCTAGACTATGTTGAGAACTGTGATCTACCAACACCGCAGAAGATGAAACGCTCTTATTATGGTAGTCCACGTTGTTTCGACTCTGATGGATTCCGAGATTACTCTGTTCCTAACCAAACAATCCACGAGCACGAGCCAAGCAGAGGAAGCAGCTGCCAGAACAGAACCGAGGCTGAGTCCGAGTCTGATTTAAGCAAATCAGAGCTACTAGAAGCGCTGAGGCATTCTCAAACGCGAGCTAGGGAAGCAGAAAACATGGCTAAAGAAGCTTATGCAGAGAAAGAGCACTTGGTGAAGCTCCTGTTCAAGCAAGCCTCAGAGCTTTTTGGGTATAAGCAATGGCTACAACTGCTTCAGCTTGAAGCACTTTACCTCAAAATCAAGAGCAAGAAGATTGAGAACAACAACGAGCCACCGGTTTCCATCCCTTGGGGCAATTCCAAAGCAAGAAAACCGGGGAGAAAGAGAAGAAGCAAAAGGGCTAAACCAAATGCAGCTACGTATGCGGTTGGTTTAGCTTTGGGGATGAGTCTTGTTGGTGCTGGTTTGCTTCTGGGATGGACTGTTGGATGGATGCAGATGCTATCTTTCTAGTCGAAATTGAAAGAGAAGACAAGACAAGAGAAGAGAAGAGAAGAAGAGAGACCTCGATAGGTTTTTGAAAATTTTCATCTTTTTTATCACTGTGCAGCTTGATGATCTTGAAATGAGTTTAAGATTGCTTCGAATGCAGCTTTTGGATTTCGTTGACGAGAATGTAAATTGTTGTAAGAATTTTGTTAATATTGTGTTTCTTCTAGTTTGATATTTTCTTAAAAAAACATATGAAATGTTCTTTCATGTAAGTATCTTTTACGTAACATCTACATATGATAATTTCTTAGCTATATGATCTTTCTTTCATGTACGCATAAATAGCTTCCGTCTCTTTCATGTCATTTGTTTATGTTTTGGGGAGATTTATTGAAATTTTAGACTTATTTTTAGGTAATTTATAGAGTTAAAAATTAGTGATATTTACAAACTTTTAAATAGATGATTATGAAATTTATTCTTCCTGCTTTTAGTTTTAACCGGAAAAATGAACTAATTGTTTTCAATAGTGACAAAAATTATTAGTTGAATTGATTTTAATTAATTTAAAATAGCACTTACAACAAAAATGCTTGCCGAAGCTATCTTAGTAGGTCGGTTCACGGTCTATAAAGAATTTCGTATAAATCATTTTTTACTGCTGGGTAAAAAAAGCCGGAAAAGGGAAGGTAGATGTAAATTTGACTCTTTTTTCATTTTTCGTTACGTGGCAAAACCGCAAAAGTGACCCGACCCGACTTGAGAGGATCCTTTTTTTAATTCCAATTGAGAAAATGAGTAATACGGAATTAAAGACTTATCAATCGAATCATAGACATCGACGAGCTCGGAAAATTTCGTAAGAGACTAGAATCAGGTAGTGCGAAAATGCCGGTCATGGAGAAACTGAGGATGTTCGTGGCGCAGGAGCCTGTTGTCGCTGCTTCTTGCTTAATCGGCGGTGTTGGTATGAACCCTAATTCAATCTGTATTAATCCGTTGCTCACAGATCGAAAGATCGATCGCCTTTCTCTTTCTTAGGAAACGATTTGCTTCCGGATTTAACTAGTTTCTAGAAACCCTCGTTGAATCTATGGCTAGCTTTTGGTTTGAGAATATAGAAATGCCTGATCCGGGTGTCGGAGGACATCTCGTTACGGAATCACCATATCTAGGGTTTGTCAAATAGAGCGGGCTTAGGAGTTGAAGTTGTGATCTAGTCCCAGTTTAACCACTTCAACAATAGCGGGTTAATTTGAAACGATAGATGCGGCTTCTTCCTTTTTTTTCTCGTTATCTCGATGTAAATCGCTTTATCAGCAGCAAAAGACAATGTTTTTTTTTAATACTGACAGTACGGGACTTGCAGCTTTTATGAAGGAAAATTAGGAATAGTAATGTTAGCAAAAGACAATGTGTTTGTTACATTTTCGAATGGTTCACTTCATCTTGTAGGACTCTTTCTGCCTGCTGTTGTGAGGCCTATTTTAGATTCACTTGAGGCATCTAAGCAAGTTAAAGCGCCTCCACTTACTGATGTAAGTATTGGAACTAATTCATCTATGTGAAACTTCTTTTCTTACTTGTACCACCTTCTTTCAATGTTATATCCTTTAATAATTCCCTATCTAGTGCATGAGAGTTTGTGTTCGTTAATATTCTTGTTGTTTGAATTCATATGTTTCAATGTTTTGCCACCTAGTTCTTGTAATTTTGAGAGTAACATCTTTGGTTCGTGTATGACTTTGTGAAATTTCTATGCTTTTCCTCATGGACGATTTTCACGATCACGTTTTGTTAATGGCAAAAGGATTGGGCATAACAGAGACTAGTTAGTGAACCCAATTCTTTAATATGTATAGTATAGACAAACAAATGCTTCAAGTAATTACTCAGTTCCAATTTGCTTTTGCAGGTTATTGCTGGTGTCACAGGGAAGAAACAGAGCTAATCCAAGCAATGATTTCCCCTGTTTTCTTACATTCAGATTATCCATATTCCTTCTTGTCTTTTAACTCTCTCCATTTACAAATGAAATAAGCCAGACTCATGTTTTTGTTCCGAAACTTATATAAAGGCATGTGTGTACACTCTGTTCATCCTTTTTATCAGATGTATTCATTCTTAATGACAAATTGAAAAGCTTGAAACTTTTGTTGCCATGGCTCATGAGTCTTGACATATATATATACATCACAAAGATATTAGTTTTACATTATGATAAAATTGCTAGTCTTACATACACGCTTAGTAGCTGTTTTACATAAACTTTATCCTCAATAGCTGGATAAAAAGATGATCAATGTTTGTCTTGTAATGCAGTTGAAAATATGCTCAAAGACTTTCTCTTCTCAGCTTCTTGTTCCTCCATGGCCTTGCTTGCTTCAATCCCTTACACAAACTTCTCTGCATTTCCCCAAACAAAACCCATTAAGTAAAAGACAAGACTTGGGAAGACGAAGTCACGAAGAAAGAGCCAAAAAGAAAACGAATACTTTACCCAAAAGTGAGATCCTTTTACAGAGCCACCACCACCATGGAAACTCCCTGCTCTGTTAAACTTCATGATCTTCGTGTTGTTGTTGTTGTTGATCTCTCCTGCTCGCTCATTCTCCGACAGAAAGACATAACTACCCCTGACAACAACCTCCCCTCTCCCTTTCCTTCTCAAGAACCCAAAGAGCCCATGTTTCCTCTCAGGCAAGGGCATTTGCGTAAATTCGTCAGGAAGGAGCAAGCGAGGTGGCAAATCAAGACACTTGGGGTAAGAAAGAGGAAGAAGAGGGTTCTTGGGCTTGCCTGGTTGCTCCTCCCAGCAAAACGGAACAGAAGCAAGAGTGTGAATCGGAGAAGCAAAGACACGTGGACTTGCAGGTGATGACGTGTAGAGCAATGATCTTGACTTTGCAGCTAACACAAGTGCCAGCTTCTCCTTCTCCTCTTCCTTTTCTTCTTCCATTTTTGTTTGCTCTGTTTCTTTCTTCTTCTTCTCCAGCTTAAGGCTGTTTCTTTTTAGGTAGTGGAGAGTGAAGAAATAAAAGAACGCATTAAATATGACTCAAATCATTTTTGATTATTAATGATCCAACGGTGGGTTTTTTACTGTTGACTAGATAGACAACCATTCATAAAAGTCAACACTCTTTTTGTTAGAGGAAATTGACAGACCACGTCACCAATTTACTAAATTATTATTCTTTCTTTTTACAATTCAATAATATATCACCAAATAATATTACTATACCCTATAAATAATGATTTTCTTACAGCATTTTTTTCCTTCTAACTGCATCACTATTTTATTTTTTTTGAATGAACTGCATCACTATTTACTATACTGTGAAAATAAATATAGTCCAACTGCTAAAAACTTGGCTACTAAGTACTAATCACATATGTTTACTCAAAAACCATGTGTTATACTACGTTTTTTGCCTAATGAATTTAAATTAACTGGTTTAATCATTATAGTTAAAGAAGCTGTAAAATCATCGTATGTTGCTCAATGAATAAAATCTGGAAGTAAAACAAAAGTAAATAAAATTTAAGAGTAAATGATTATTGTTATTAATCAATCTTTTTTTCACCTTTTCATATTGATGTAAAACAATCACTTTTGAAGGAGGTGTAATGCAACAGCGCGAGTGGGTAGAAGCGAGACGGGAAATACCCACGCGCATCTTCAACCACGTGAAGCGCGTGAGTCTAAAATCGTCGAATTGCCCATTTTCGGTAAAAATGAAAAAAGAGAGACGCCAAAGGCGCGTGAGACACGATTTAACCCTCTTTTTTTTCAACAGACAGCGATTTAACCATCTTTCTCTTCTTTTTTTCGTCCTGACCATTTTTTTTCCAAATCAACGACAACGATGTGTGATTAACATTTAATTTAATCATCGTCTATTCATTCAATTGATCAAATACCTGTTTATAGTATACTATATATTAAAGAAAAAATTGTGATTTCAAATCAACAAAATGTATACATTTGAATATTTGATTTAAGGAATTATGGAGCTGACGTCAAAATTATCTGCCGACAAAAAAACTTTATTGTGATTAACGATTTAAGAAAGCCCAAACTGGACCCAAAATTAAAATGTGGTTTCATCACTGAACATTCCCACCCCCCACCGACACCGAGCTTATGATCTCTCTCAACCTTAGTGTGCTTTCGCATGTCTAAATATTATAATGATGATTAACTATTTAACAAAATTATTAAAATACGATGAATGTGGTCTTAGGTGAGGTTTTTATAATATTTAAAAGTCAAAATTATCAATAAAATGTATAATAATAATCAAGAAAATAAAAGAGAGGTGGGTCTTTTGTTACGCGGAACCCAAGATTAAGGGAGCAGGTTATTTCCATTTGTCTTCTTTGATATATTTTATTCATTTAACAAAAAAGATTATAGATTATCATACTAATATTATTTTATCAAATTGACAAAACAGGTATTGGATTGATCGTTATTGAAATAGATATGCTTTGGTTAATTAGTCAACTGGCTATAAATAAGAAGGTTGAAATTATTACATCTAAAACAAATTGAGGGCATAGGTGATATTTATAAATTAACCATGTTATGGGCTCAGTAATTGGGCCTACCTACTACCACGTTAATCAATTTAATTGGGCCCAAACAGAATTATTACATCCACAATAAGAAGAAAAAAAACAAGGAGAAAAAACATAGCAAATAATCATACAATCCAAAGAGAACAATTTAAATACGGGAAGAACAACATTTTAAATACAAAATATTTCCTCTCCGGGATCAGATTACTGTTTTTTTTCCCCAAACTTAACGCATTACCAAGTTATAATATTGGATGGCTTTGCAACCATTACATTATAAAACAAGTTTTTTCTTGAAAAAACAGAAAACTATGATATTTTTATTTATTCTAACACATCATTAGTCATTAGGACAAAAGGCCACGTCAAAAAAGTACACACTTCACAAAAGACGACGTCGTCATGAACCTAATATGATATATATTCGTATATAGTAACGCATATATTAGATAGTCTTTATGTTAAATAACAAAGGGCAAACCACCTAACTTGGTGACTCGGTGAGAGAATCCAACCAAACGAAGAAATCAAGAAGTCGTAATTAAACATTAACTGTCCTCTGGTCCGGTTCAAGATTTACGATCGTACCTTCATCATCCAACAATGACTTTGAGCTCATTTTCTTGACCTCATCACTCGAATATATGAATAACTTCTTCGCCATTTTACAAAACTCACTGCACATTATTCAAGATGTGAGAAACAATCGTTAAAACTAGAGAGAGAGGTTAAGAGTTTAAGAGTTAAGAAAGTCACTTACTTCCACGGATCGTCTCCTACAAGCATCATATCTCCTTCATTGTCTGTAAACAGAACAGCCCATTTGTCTTTAGGCCTAAGCTCTCCTTCAATCTCAAACATTTTCTCTAACTCGTTGATTAATTCATCGTATGATCTTAACAACGTTAAATCAACCGCGCGCCCAACCGCTGTTCCTTGCATTTGCACCTTTCCAAGAAAGAAAAAACACTCACAAAAAGAAAAGTTTGTCTCTTTTGGAGTTTTAAGTGAAGAGTAATGGTTTGTATTACCTTGGTTCTGCTTCTTGTGGATGTTTGTTGCTTCAGCTCCTTCAGCGAGTTAGGATCTTGACACTTGGTAGTACCAGAGTTGTTTGAATCCACACTTATTAGTTGCTTGTCAGGAGGAATTGGAGCAGGAGCAGGCTTGCTCATGAGATCAAATCCGAATAACCTACAGCAGCTTGTGGCTGGAGTCTCAGTTTTCTGGCATTGTAATCCGTTTGAAAAGACAGATTTGATCGAGTTTCTCTCGGTTCGTGGATCTTGAAACAACAGTTTGAGTGATGGATTAGACTCGTGGCTCTGCGGGAAGCTACTCAAGAAATTAGAAGCGACAGGACTCCCTGTGATTTCTGCAATGTTTAAAACCTAAGTTTCAAAAGCAGTTCATTCAGAGTAAAACCTATTAGAGATAACCAGAATCAGTTATCAGAGTTAACCATGTCCAAAGTATCTCGGCTTTCGTTAGAATCGGTTTATCTCTTATTATATTCCTAGAGTTTGTTTTTGAAGGTACCTGAAATTGATGAACCAATGGGTCTGGACCGTTTGGACTTTGATTGTGGTTGAGCAGGCGTTGGGGTTATTAGCGCGGATGGTGAGACAGGCTCGATCTCCCATGGTGAGACCTTGTTTGGTCTCTGAACCGAAGATGGCTCATCCCATTGGATCTAAAAAAGAGCAAGACAAAGATTAAGAATTTACAGAAAGTATGCGACAAGAATCATATGATATAAATGTAGAGAAATAATTCACATTCACTGAACCTGCAGTGACCTCCATTTCGAAGCTGGCCATTGAGAAGATAGATCTCCAGTACCAACAATAGTCCCCGTAAAGCTGTAGAAGAAACCCGTCCAAGTTTCAGACAACAAGAATCAAGAAATGACCCCACAGATGAGCAAAAGAGGACATGAGAAATCTTACATTCTCTCAGGAGACTCTTCTCCTTCGAATCTCATCCTAAACCGCATACCGAGAGAAAATCCATTCTTCATTGCCGCCATATACTTGTTCACACCAATTATAAATTGGCTTATCCTGAAAAATAAGAAAGAGAGACGATATTAAGATCAAATCCCTCCACTAGCAAACTTGCAAAGTTTTAAAACTTTACCTCGGTTTATAGAAGACAACAAATATAGTTTTTGTGTTAACAGCATGAGAAGCTGTAGCAAGAACTCCCAAATGCATACTCTGACTCGAGATAACAGATGCAGGCATTGTGCTTTGTTGCCTAGCTAAACGTCTCACGCCAACTCGTAAATCCCCGGTTTTACCCCTTTAAACAACATAACATACATAACATTACTATGAAGCTCATCAAGTAAAAACTAAAGACTCGAGCTTTTTAACTACCTCAAGAACACAAATGCATCTCCTGCTACAAGTCTTTTCGAGGTTACAAATGTACTCCAACCCGTTGTAAGTAAATGCCTCCTCGGTTGCCCTACCGAAAGAAACAAACTCATGAGGCTCTTAAACTAAAGAAACTCTTAAGAGACTCTCTTAAAAAGAGTTTGTTACCTCTGAATATATGCTTAAACCTCCATTCGTAACCGTGAAGGTCTCTAGCTACCAGTTCTTGAGTCGGTGTAGGTTGTGTCATATCCTAAGAATTGGGAATTAGAATCAAAACATAAAGTGAAAAATTCAGCAAACAAAAGGGCCAAAATCTGAAAAATGGAGATGGAAGGATAAAGCATTTACAAGTGAAGGTAAACACTCAGTGGCGTGTTTACGAAGAACAGAGAATCCACCGTGAGTGCTTGTATCAGAAGCTGTTAGAATCTTAACAAACGAATCAACCGTTTGTTTAGCAGGTTCGATTAGAGGTGGATCAAGGCTTGTGGGTTCACTTTGCTGCAAAACAAAATAAAATAAAATTCGAAATAAAATTCATTAATCGATTACATTAGTCAAGATACTTTTTTGGAACTTACATGTTCTTCTGGTTGTAGTGTGATCTGAGCGTAAACCTCGTCTGTCTCATGCTCTGCTTTTAACATGACACTAAGAACTCGACAAAGTATCTTTGGAGGAAGATTGAAATCTGGTATTTCTTGATCAACGACTCCTTGATTAGTCGAAGCCACCAACTGAGGAAACCAAAAAAATGGAAGTCTTAAAATTGAGAAAGAAAAATAGGGAAAAAAGAAGAATTATGGAGTTTGATTGTTTTTAGCTCACTTGTTCCATGTGACCTTGAGGGAAGTAGAAAACTCTTTCACCATAACGAGGAACTTCCACAAGTGGCCCTGCACAAGCTTTCCACAGCTCCGTGTACAATTGCTCATCATAAGACCCTAATTTCAACAACAAAAATCTAACCTTCAATTAAAAAAAAAAGTTGCAAAATTCGAAGCTATATGATAGAAATTAGAAATGGGTCTGAGTTTTTTTTTAAAAAGGTTTTTTAGCTCGTTAACAAAAAACCCGCGGATGTGAAAGAACAAAAAATGTTGACTTTTCNAAAAAAAAAAAAATGTTGACTTTTCCCCGAAAAAAAAAAAAAAAAAAAAAAAATTCTCGAACTACTCTTTCTTAACTCACCTGATCTTCTGAAATCATCATCGACATTCGCCATCGGAGAAACCCAGATGGAAAGAGAAGAAACAAAAAAAGTCCAAGCTTTTCTTCTAATTTCGATTACACAAGAAAACAAAACCAACGGGAAACTAAATCGAGCTTCAAAAACTGAAATCCCTCAAGGCACTAACCATCAAAGAAACACAAAAGAAGAAGACAAGAGTCATCAAAGAAGGGTAAGAATTATGTCTGTTAAAAAACTCTCTTTCCTTTAACGAGACACGACGGTTATGTCTGTATTCATTACAGGACATAAATCCATTACAAAGCACTGTTGGATAAATAGTAATTAATTTCTCTTTTCCGGGTTTTACTCTTTGGCTTTTCAGTTTCAGTTACGAAACCGCTCCTTCTTCCCTCTGCTGCCTTTTTGTCTTCCTTCTCTTCTTTCAAACTCCGTGTCGTTTTTGTCTTTTCCTTCACAAACTTCTTGCTGTTTTTCCTTCGTTCAAGTATAGAAATGAAACGTATGGTCAATTATTGTGAGAGCGGATCTGGACCGTTAGATCACAATAAATGTAGCTTAGCTCTAATTATCTCATGTCTTTTCAGTTTTCACTAAACCCTACTAAATTACTACTCAATAGGCAAATAGCTTCTTACCATAATAAGGCGCGTGAAGCCGAAAGCTGGTGTGTTGTTGTTGTTGTAATATTATTCCGTTACGGGTCCGTTAGATTAGACGGTGCCGTTACTTTCTTGCTTGTGTCTGGAACGTGGCAGGCAAACGTGCTGGCTCGTGAATGTACCGGCAGAGATTTTGCCATCCATCGAACGTTATGGTTAAGGGCTTTGGTAAGCGTGCGAGTTTTTGTTTTTATATTTAAAGTTAATTCAGCTTCGAGTCAAAGTTCTATTCAATTTCTCCCACGCGCTCATGTTACTCCCTTCTCTTTACGCTCTAATGAAACCAATAATTAATAATTTGTTTCTCCTAAATAAACGATAAAGCTTGTTTAATTCGACTCAAAATTATAGTATTCTTCAGGGGCCGTCATTAAACGCGAGTATACAAAATTATTTAGTAACATATTGAACACTTTAACATATGATTTTTTCTGATTCTTCATCTCACTAAAGATAAGTGAGTTTCAATAGATTTTTTATTTCTCGTGAAAGGTTAAAATTATTTTCCGAAAAGATGTCAAAATGAAAGGAAAAAAAAAAACTGAGGTGAAAAGAACGGAGATTGGTAGACACGCGCGAAAAAAACATGAGGTAAATGGAGAAGACTAGGAAAAAAAGGGCAATCCACAAGTGGTCCCTACGTGAACACGTCAGATAGAAGGCAATGCCACGCTGTACTCAGCGAGTCAAACTTCATACACTGCTCGATTTCTGTTCTGGCATACCACTTTCGTCTCAATTGAAATAAATATTTGAAGCATGTCCAATTTATTTCCAAACTTTATAAGTATATAGTTAAAAAATCAATACTTTATCCTATCAATCTGTGAAATTTCGAAACAAAAAAATTATAATAATGTCAGAAAAACGGTAAATCGACCTTGAAAAGATAATTGCAGATAGCTGACGAAAATACAAATGTTTTTTTCTTCAAATTATTCTTATCTGCATGGAATATTATGCCTTACGTATCACATCAATTCCAGTGATAACGTTAAATATTACCAAATAAAGATAGTATTTTTTTCTGACGCGATAGAAATAAATTTATTCATTCAATTTCTATAATTGTAAAAATGCTAGACTTGTAAATCAAATTCAGTTTTGTTTTTGTTAATAACTAATTCAATCAATAACAAAAAAAAATTACAGTTGCTATCTCCGATATTATTTATTATCCGTCAGTCTTTAAATATGCGTGTCACAGAAAAAAAATAGGTGGGAAAAACTAAACAAACACTATTAATGAGGTTATAACTATATAAGTATAGCAGAAAACAATATAAGCGACATAATCAATATTGAAATGTGAATTCAAATCGCAGCAGATTTTGTTAGGAATAGCCGAAATATAATTCGTCTGGTTGATTGTTAATGACATAGATGATATGGATCGGTCGCTTGAGTATAAATTGTGATTGTACCGCGCGCTAGAGATTATCGCGGTTTTGTCTTTGTACACGGTTCTAGCTCGCAACTATTTTGTCAATCATACGTTTAGATATTTGATGTTGTGTTATATCATAATAATTGATCACTTTTTTACTACCTTGATTGATATATGCATAAAGCAGTGTTGGATTACATCCTTATATACTAATTACATTTTACTCAAGTTGTAAATACGTAAACGCAAAAAGGTACATTATACAGATAACACAAAATATTAAAATATATATAAAGAGAAAACGAACAATAAAAGTAGAGGACCGTTTGCCTCAAATTGTTGGTTAGGAATATGATTATTCAAAGTGATTGGGAACGCACGGATGAGAATATAAACATTATATTAATTTTCTATTAATAATTGCTTGATTAGTGGTGCAATTTGACAATATTTATCAATTATTTTTGTTCTAATATTACTTTTGATAGTCCGTTTAATTTGTTGGGTATTATAGTTAATCACTCGTTTAGTCATAATCGCCACATCGATTAATAAGAATAACGAATATTCGGTTTGTAGATATGCATGTCTCAACTAATAGATAGATCGTCATCGAATCGTTTTTAAAAAGAAAGTGAAGTTATGGGAAAATGACATCATGACCTCAATTTATATTTGAATATGTGAAAATTAAATTCTATTAAATAGAAAATAAAGTCATGCATGGTTATTGGCTTATTGCATTTGGTGTTTAAAATTAATATACCTGTAGTAAAAGAGAGTGAAGAGAATCAAATGGTTGGCTTAAGTTAACAACACATTCAAGAAAAGAAGATTTGATTCCAACGTCGTATCTGTTATCTTGAATACTATTGCATAAATTAATTTTATCGTCTTCTTACTTAAAAAATACTTACTTTTTAAATATTTTTAAGCTCTTAACTGGTTGATTGGACATTACATGTTATGTTCTGAGTCTTGAATATCTTCCACTATTCGTTTTATACTAGTATAAAATTATTTCTTCGAAGTTGTCTGCTCAAGGTCCACGTATTGTTTTTTTTTTTTTTTTTTTTTT